>LGRX02035202.1:55803-127683 GCA_001247695.2 Cymbomonas tetramitiformis | reverse complement strand
ACACATATCCCCGGCCCCTCACCACAGCCATGAAAGCCGTTCAGCTGCCGGCTAGCACACATAACCCCGGCCCCCCACCACAGCCATGAATGCCGACGGGTGTCGCATGGCACAAGTACCCAACGCACCCTCACCAGAGCCATGAAAGCCGCCCAGCTGGCAGGTGGCACACGAGTTGCCCCTGCGCCTAATCACAGCCTTGGGAGCCGTTCGGCTGCCGGGTGTCGCATAACCCCTCCACCCGCCACCATCAGCCATGAAGCCGTTCCTGTTCCGGTGCGAACTCATCGTCCCACCACTCAAGTCACGCAACTTGCAGAAGAGCATGCTCACAATTTCAAACATGCAGACAGGTGCCGAATCTCTCTACAACCATCACCCTTCCATACCAAGGTAGCCTCAGATCCTAACGCTCCCCGCCGCCAGGCATACATATATAGCCGATTACACACACACACACACGCCCATACACACCCAAAAGCACGCAAGGACTTCGTTCACCTGGAAAACTGAGCCTGGAAACTGAGCTTTCGCAAGTTTACACGATCTACCGAGATGCCACGTGTTGACGCAGGAGATATCGTCATACATACGCCGCGCACAATTCAGTGGCACGAACTCAGATACAACCCTAAGTGGAAACGAGGCGCCAACGTGCTTTTGGTGTCGGGTGAGTCTGACGCTGCTTCTCGCCCCACGAGGGCAGCGGCACTCAAGCGCAGCGAGTTGCGTGCTTAAAGACCGAAAGCGCCTTGTCGGGCGAAAGACGATGCTCAGGGAAGAAGGAATTTTCGAGAAAAACTCGTTCTACGAAGTTGAGGTTTTGGCCAACGTTAATTAGTTGTTCCAAGCGCGGCACGCCAGGGCAGTCTATTGCGGGCGCTCAGCCAGACTGGCATGCGTGGGGGCCTCTTCGAGATAGATTCAAGCAGAGTGTTTCAACGAACTAGCGTCGGTCGGCAGAGCCTCACTCACCGACACCCCCAATATCGCTGCGGGACTCGTGATTAAGTATTGAGAAGCATCACATGCATTGCCAATCCGAATGCTGATTTCGAGCGTCTTCGCTGAGGAGCCAACCCGCACAAGGATTCCAGTAGCACTGCGAGCAACAATAATTTAGTGAAGCTGAGCGTGGCCTCAGCTGCGAGGAAGGCTGGCTTCTGTAGATGTGAGGTAACCAACTTTTCGGTCAAATTATGCCCGTCGACTGAGGCGCAGGCGCTTGGCCACCGAGGGTTTTTAAAGGATAATAGGGTCAGGGAGGGTTACTCAAGCCAGAAGTCGAGCTCCGATCGCGATTCTCGAAGGACACCATCACCATGAAAATCAGCTCCGGCTTCCACTGAATTAAAAAAAAAGAAAATAATATATTATGAGTACACAGCACCTCTCGTTCCCCTCGCTGCACTGTTGATCGCCGACTTTCCCGTTCCGTCATCAGTGATGACCGTCATTCAGGAGACGGATCGTCTGATCTCACTCCCCGGATCGAGGAAATGAAGGATCACGAAGTGGCTGTTCACCTCCAGCTTCGAAGTCCAAGTGTCGCAGAGTGTCGCTCTTAAGTCGGAAATTGGTGAAAATACTTCACTTTTCCTACCTGCTAACGATTGCTGCGTCTTTCTTCTCCGTTTCCTAACGCAAGTTTTCTTCTTACAATCATGAGTTTCGCAACAATCGCTACTAGTTCTGATTTGCGGAGGGCGACCCGCGCCTCCCGCAGCGCACGCCGTCAGCTCGACGAGAATTCCGTGCCCAACGTGTCGCCCGCGTTGAATGCAGCGACCTCGGCTCCGCGGCTCTCCCCTCCGCGGGAGGAGCCCGCAATTTTTCGCTCGTTGGGTCTTAATGATTCTGAAGACGGTGACGAGGTGGTCGACGCGGGGGAAAGGTGGTCCCGAGAGAATGCTGAAACGCCGGAGTCGCCGTCCGGACCGTCCTTGTTACAAGAATTGTCGTTTGGTGACCAAGCTGCCCCTGGACGCGCTGACTCTCCTCCTCCGGCAAGAAATGTGCTGCAAAGAACGTCCTTGGCGGAGGATGTTGCGGGGGGGGGCAGCCTCCCTCTCCGTCCGCAGGCGTCCCGCGATGAAGTCCACCAGGTGACGGAGGAGAGGCCGACTATCCCTGACTTGACGGTGAACGCCTTTAATGGGCTGAACTTCTTCGTGTTGCCTGGCAAGGAACTGCTGTTGAACCCCTCTATATTCAAGTCCGAGCACCTACGGAAAATCTGTGCCAAGGTCCCCGGTCTGGAGGTCACGAACAGCCAGTCCAGAGCCACTATGGTGAGGAATCTGGAGAGCTTCCGCGAGGTGCTTGAGAGGTCCCGTACGGCCCCGACGGGGGATACGGCTCAACCTGTGACTCTGACCCCGCGTGCTAATTTGAACGCGGGGGGGCCGGTCCCCCCGCCAATGGGGGACGTCCCGACCGACTTGGTGTCCCGGGAATCGGGACAGCAAACACCTCCCGTTGTCCCTGTTACCGAAGGCACGGGCCCCCGGCGGCCCCCGTCCCCGTTGCACGTCCGGCCGGGAGCCGCACAGACCCCGACGTACCCGCCGGGGTTCGGCCCGCACGTGGACCCGAATGCGGAGCAAGGTCTTTTCTCTGGTCTCAATCCCCCCGCAAGCCAAGTCCAAGAACCTCTTCAACCAGCCCAGGTAGCTAGCCCGAGCGCTCCTGCTTGACCTCTCCTTTTCCTTTAGAAATTTGAATTCGCTTCGGTTAATTTTGCTAGGGCCTTCTTCTTCCCTGTAGCTTGAAAAACTTAATCAGCCTGTTCAACCCGTTTCAATAATTAGGAACTCTTCTCCTCCTTAAGAATAGTCCGGTCCCCGTCCTAGTCCCAAAGAGTAATTAGTTAGCTAGGGCCCTTGCAGTAATCTAGGAGCGCAGTACCCGTGCTTGCGGGCGCTTCCTAGGTGGTAAATTTATGGTTCTTGTGAACTTTTATGCTTGCTGTTTGTGGCCTGCCAATTTAAAAGTTTTGACTTGCTTTGAAAGTTTTGAATTTAAAATGCTGCTTGTGTCCCGTGGGGACAACAAGAACTGATGTTATCCTCACACTAAGTGAGGCTCTTCTTGGAAGAGTATTTACCCCGTGGGGGTTTTGTTGCTTGAAATCCTCAGTCTGTGAGGTGTCTCCTCTTGGAGGGACTGTTTGCCCCGTGGGGGTTGTTTATGTGGACAATTGGTTTCCAAAATATCTGGTCGGATGTAAGCTCCCGGTTATACAGTAAACACTCGATTTTAAGAAAACAGGAATCAGGAAAGTTTAGGTCAGCCTAGCAACTTTCTTATTTATATAGAGATCTTAAATATGGAGTGTTATGTGTTAAATATTGTGAAGAAATAAAAAAAGCTGGCTACTTTCTTATTGGCGGGTTTTCTTATTACTGAGTGATTACTGTAGGCCTTCCTGACACAAATTGGTTGATATTACAGGCTCGGGAGGCCGATGAGGAAGTTGTACTCACGAGATCACTGACTGCCCCAACGGTGGGAGACGACTGTGCAATTTGCTTAGCCAGCCTGCTGGGGGAAATGCCATGTGTTTCAACTGCATGTAATCATCATTATCATGTAGCCTGCGTTGATGGCCTAGATGAGATGTATCATTTGACCAGCCTAGTCCAGCCGGCAGCAATCCATGTTGTATTCACCATGACTTATAGGAAAGTGGTCAGATGTCCGTTGTGTAGATCCGTTCTGATTGTGGATGAACTCCCATATGGGGAGGACAGATTCACATATCTGTGGTAGACATAGGTGTATGATTATGATGAGGGCAAGTTTGCATGAGGGTTGTAATTTTCTAATTGTGGCATGGTTCCAAATGATTTGGCATTAATTGTTGTGATTAGGATAAAAATTGTTTGCTGTGATTATGATGAAAAATAATTGCTGTAATTGAGATGAAATATTGCTGTTTGAAAATATGAGTTTGTTAAATATTACAAAATTTGAATTTGCTGTAGGACTGCTGAAAATATGATTGAAATTAATTCTGTTACCATGATGATGGAATGACTCTAATTATGACAAAATAGTTGTTGTGATGATGGACAATAATTACTGCAATTATGATGACTATGATTGCTTTGTTTGATGTGAGGATAGATATGAAGAATTTCTGTGATCTGATCGATGAAAGATTGCATGCTTATGACAAGCTGAAGTTGAAAAATAATGATTAGGGAGGGTGATGTGATTGCCTCAGATTATGGCCCCTTATGATTATTGCATTACGTGCATTATCAGAGTGGGGGCGAGAAGATGCTACTGCTGTAACACATTATTATGCATGTTTGTATCGAGACAAAGGACGATATGTGAGTGTTTCCTCAACCTCAAGTAAATGAAGATGGATGGTGGCATGAGGGAGCAGGCTCCCTTGGGATTGGCATCATCGGTGACGCCGGGATTCGACATCCAGGCATACGTGGACTCAGTACTCCAAAGATCCATGCAAGAAGAGACCAAGGGGGTCTCCAACTGGTTGAAAGCCCACCGATTGAGAAGCGAGCTATTGGAGTGGTGCCTGACCCCGGGGAAGGCGGTGCCGGAGATACCGAAGCTGATGCGGAAGGTGGCAGCTGCCTTTGGCTTGCCGGGAGCCAGTTCGAGGGAGCCGGAGACTCCTCAGTCCTTGTATTCCCTTGCCACTCTCATTGAGAGGGAGTTGGCAGGGGGTACTAGGGATGCGTCCTTGCCGGACAATCACATTGCCCTGTTTGCACAACAACAAATAAGGGCTACAGTTCCAGAGTGCGAGAAAGATGATGCGCACGAGTCAGAACTGCAAATGTTCATAAAAACTCAATCCAAGAAGGCCTCGTTATCAGGAGCCACTAAGCATGTTACTGCAAAACCGGGAGCTCCTGCAGATGGTAATGCCAAATGCCCGAAATGCCAGGGGTCACATATGCTGCGGGACTGCAAGTCTCCTTATGCGTTGAACAAGGATGGATCCATCAATGTGACTTGGGTGGACAAACGGAATAAGAATGACAATAGGAATAACCAGAACCAGCTGGCTCAGCTGCCACCACCTCCTCAGAGGGAGCCTGCCTAGAAACTTTGAAGTTGCCAGAATGCTGGGCTGTATAATATGTATATAGTGTATCAATATTTGGGAGCGGGCCAGGGTGCCTGTCTTACCGTGTAACATCAGATTCCAAGTTTAAATACCAAATTGAAATGCATTGTTGCTTGTGAAATGGGTTTACTTGAAAAGTTAATTTTGCATTTTGTGAATTTGCTCTACGTTAGATTTCGAAATTTCGATTTGGCTGATTTTGCTCTGCGTTAAATTTCAGATTTCAGTCTTCAGGATACTGGATTTCGAATTCTAAAAATTTGTTTTTTTGCTCTACGTTAGATTTCGTATGACAGTTATTATCGAATGGAAATGCGTTGTTTCTTGTGGAATGAATTTACTTGGAAAATTGATTTGCATTTTTTGTTAATTTGCTCTACGTTAGATTTCGAAATTTTCGATTTGGCTGATTTTGCTCTACGTTAGATTTCAGATTTCAGTCTTCGGGATGCTGGATTTTCGAATTTTGGATTTCTTTTTTGCTCTACGTTAGATTTCGTGGGTCAGCTTCGGAACACTGGATTTCGGACTTTGGGATGCATATCTCAAATTGGAGTGCTTCGCGAATGCAGGCAATTAATGCCAATTATCTTGCCTGCACGGACCACCTGGTGCCCGTCCGTCATAGAAGCCTCCCTTTTAACATGGGGATGCTGGACGGTTAGAGTACTGACCGCAACGGGTGGGTTACTCTACACGAGTAGCACACCGGAAGTGGCCAGGCTCGAAAATCGTCCATCCCTTTCCACAAGATTGGGGCCCGGTAGAGACCGGGGTGCGATTTTCGAGGAGCAATTCTCCTGAAAGGAAGAGTGCTCTGGTCGGTGTGGTTGTTGTCTCGAACAGGGACACGAGCCAAACTCAGCCCCACGAAAGGGATTGCTTTTCTTCGATGGTGCATGCCGCTTTAACGCGTCGCCAGATTTGAGGCAAGCCTCGTTCGGGGTAGCACTCCGCTCAGAACAAGGTCAACAGCGGACTCGGGACTACGGGCGCCTTGGATCCAAGACGAATAATTACGCAGAATTCGTGGGTGCCGTGATTGCAATCCAGAGAGCGATAGAATGGAACTTGACCACAGCAACAATTGTTGGGGACTCGGAGCTAGTGGTTTCAGCATTTTCGGGCTCCCGTAACGTTATCGCAAAAGACTTGGAGAGACTACCGTGTCGTTGGGAAAGCTCACATGGCCTTGCGCCCGGATTGTGTTTTCAATTTCAAGCATGTGGCACGGGACCACAATAAACTGGCTGACAGCCTGGCCAACTTCGCACTGGATTCTGGCATGCCGGCAACGACGAGTGTGAGAGACCCGCTTGCATTTATTACCAAGGGCTTCGACAGTGCCCGGGAAGTGATGGAGAGGCAACAGTCTTTAAGGCCGCGTGAGGCCCAAGGGCAGGACACCTTGGCCCCTTCAGTAATTGATGCCCTCAGTGGTAATTTGGTCCCGGACCCCCTTTCCGCACCAGCTAGGGATCCGGGGGAGTTCCGGGTGGGAACTATCCATGAGTGTACCCAGTTCTGGGACACGGTGGTAACATCATCAGAGATGGGATTGCTGGTCAAAGAATGGGCAAAGAATGGAGTCTCCATCTCGGATTTCTTCCAACATTTTTCAGGCACTTACGAAGGGGCTCGTTTCGACTCAAATACACCCCCGAGGATGCAATTCAAGAATCATGCGATGCCGGATCATTTGATCCCCTGGATCTCTGGTAAGATACAGGACGAGCTCAAATGGGGAGCGATAAGAGTCTGGGGAAAAGAAGGGGAGTGCTCTCCCCCGCATCTAGTTATGCCGGTAGGGGTGGAGCCAGCCAAACCAAGAAAGATCAATGATGCAAGATTCCTTAACCTTTGGTGTAAGGATATTCCGTTTACTTACGAGTCGGTGACAATGCTTCCACAAATCTTAGAGGTGGGGGATCCGGCGTTTATTATGGACCAAGCGAACGGATTCTTCCATGTGAGGCTTACAGAGGAATCGCACCAGTACATGGGTTTCCTGTGGGAGGGCGTATATTACGTCTATACAGTTCTCAATTTTGGGTGGAAACTTGCGCCGGTCATTTATAGCGCCTTTGCGGGGGAATTTGCGGGATTCATCCGGCGGCTGGGGATACCATATTTATACTACATCGATGATAATGCCGGTGGACCGGCCCCAGTGGGAGCTTCGACTCTTACGAAACAGGAAAGAGCCGCAATCTCGGTGTTCGTTGTCTCGTCATGCATGACGGCGGCGGGATATTTTATTCACCTGGAAAAGACGGAGTTCACTCCGTCCATGACCATCACCTGGCTAGGCATTGGCGTTGACCTTGCGAAGCAGGAGTTCTTCATCCCACAGAGAAAATGGGAGAAGTCCTTGAGCCTGGCAACGGACCTGCGAGCTTCGTCGAAAATTTCGGCCAGGGACCTGGAGAGGGTGGCAGGAAAGTTGGTTTCAATGTCAATTGCAGCCCCAGGCATCCTTATAGCATGCATGAAGTTGTATGCCTTTCTGGCTAAAAGGCACGAATTCTGATGAAACAGGTGAAAATAGATATATATTTGTGTGAATATATATAGCTTTTTCACTGCAACAGGAACACAGAAAGCAGTGCTGGGGAAACCGGCCGGTGATAGCAGAACTGATAGAAAGATTACGGCAGTGAGCTTTCTAGCAAGTCGGTGTCAGACGGTGACACACGACCAGTGACACACGCAGCAAGGGGTGATACTATGAGAAGCAGGCCCCCATACAGTGGGGGGGGAATCGGCTTCCCCGTGACACCACCTCACCCCGAAGGTGTGAGTGGTCATCCCGAAGCAGGCAAACCCTAAATCCTAACCCAATGTTACCAGAATGTTTAGGCCTAAGGGGCCTTTCTCAACCCAACTAGAAGCACATCCGTGCATGGGGCGTTGCCATAAAATACTAGTACATAATAAGGGCAAGCATCTACAAGCCGCGACGTGATTGCGGAATGGCGGCGGCGGAGTTCTCGATTGCAGAAGTCCTCGAGCGCCACGAAAACGACGAATCAGCCAATGCCCACGCGGTGCCAAAGCCAAAAGCGGCCTGGCACCACCAGAGCGAATGCGTCGCTGAAGAGGGGATAGGGAGGTGGAAGGTGGAAAATGCGGTGAGGGAACGTGATCGAGGTCATGGGGAGGAACCCGAAAGGGATGATGGAGAGGGGAGAAGCGGTCGTGATAGCACCACCAGACACCACCAGATGGCGACCACTGGGGGCATAAGGCGAAGGTGAGGGAAGTGGCGAGACGAAGTCGTGGAAGTCATTGGTCTCGTCGTTGTCGTCCAGGATGTTGTCGTCGTGATTGGTGCCTGGTGCGCAAGCACCACCAGGCACCACCAGAACATAACCAGCGGTAAAAGGATGTCGATGCACTCGGAGAGAGAGCAACGCTGAACGAACAGCGGCCATACGTGCACGCTGACGTTTTGTGGACATGACAGTTCCAGCCAGCTGTCTGCAGAATTCTGCGAACCCCAAGATAGGGTTCCCAAGCGAACAGGCATCTTCTCGAAAAATCAAGCGAATTGAACGATCGAAAGGTCAAATTGGGGCGGTTTTTGACGAGGAAAACGGTGGTGACGTCAAAAATGCCGTACGGTAAAGCGGTATCCCGGCAGCAGAGGCGCTGCTGGCCAGAGTGTAGAAGGACGCTTTAAAAAAATGACGGAGTGCACGAGAATGCACGAAAGCTGACGGAGACGGTGCGCGGGATACCAGTCACAGTCGGTAGGCAAGCCACGAAAGACGGAAGCGGCAAAAAGAACGGAGACGGAAAGGGATTTGCCGCTTTTTACGGTGCAGATCAAGCTGCGATAGCTGCGATGTCAACAGCTGACGGAAACGGTGCGTGGAATACCAGTCACAGTCGGTAGGTGAACCACGAATGACGGAAGCGGCAAAGAGAACGGAGACGGATAAAATTCAAGGTAAGGTTTGCGCGGAGTCCAAAAATGCAAAAACTTTTCAAAAATCTTTTATTTGATGAATAAGTTACCCAGAGCACCCTGTACATATTGCGCACTTCAGGTATCAAATTGACCACGTTAATGAAAAGTTATGGTCGATACCGCTCGGTCACCCCCCATACTTAACCATACTTAAGCGCAAACTTAAATCGCTCGTATCTCAAAATCTAGATTTTGAAAGGTGTTTGCATTTTTGGACTCCGCGCAAACCTTACCTTGAATTGCCGCTTGTACGGTTCGCAGATTAATTATGCTGCGATGTTGACGGGAAAAACTGACGGAGTGTAGAATCGGAATAACCGAAGCGAGCTGAATCAACCGGAATCACCACTCACGTGAAGTGGGACCGATAACCTGATGAAACAGGTGAAAATAGATATATATTTGTGTGAATATATATAGCTTTTTCACTGCAACAGGAACACAGAAAGCAGTGCTGGGGAAACCGGTGATAGCAGAACTGATAGAAAGATTGCGGCAGTGAGCTTTCTAGCAAGTCGGTGTCAGACGGTGACACACGACCAGTGACACACGCAGCAAGGGGTGATACTAGGAGAAGCAGGCCCCCATACAGTGGGGGGGACATCGGCTTCCCCGTGAAATTCTGCAGAAAAAGTTTTTTCCTGAGCAATAAGCAGATGAGGCATTTCAAACTATACTTGAGTCAACTCTTCCAGCCGTCGTTGATTAAGGTGTCCGCATTCAGAAAGCAGGCCCACTGCTCGATTCTTGTGGATACAAACGACGATTGTACAAAAGTCACGGCATCAATCAGAGCAGGGGAATTCCAAGATGAAGTTTCGTGCTATCGCGATTTGAGAACCTGCTCGTCGGTGGATCAATCAGTTTTTATTTCAGAAGCCTTGTTCGAAATCCCAGTAAAACGGGTCCCGCAGCGCTGGGACATAATCTTGGATAAAAATATCTGGGATTCATCGAGAGTCCTCTCGTCTAACCTGGGCACAAAAGCATGCAAGGACCTGGCAGAAAGGCTCTATAGATTTGTCGCGGATAACAACTTGGAGCTGAAGGTGGTTTCCTTTTCAAGGGGACCTGATGGAGCTATTGTAGTCCCGGATGAAGAGTCTCATTATTCACTAATGCAACGGTTCTCTCCTCTATGTGTTGAACATGATGTTTGGACAGCACAACATCGACTGCTTCGCAACAACGGCTAATGTTCGGGGATGCCCCAAAATGCGATTTTGCTCAAGGCTGCCGGAGAAAGAAGCTTGTGGCACCAATGTCTTTGCCTATCCACTAGCGGGACTAAACTGTTATGCTAATCCGCCTTTTGCATTAATGGGACCGTTCCTGATGTATCTAAAAGAACAGAAAGCGTCAGCCTCTGTGGTTGCTCCACAGTGGGATCAGGGAAGATATCTTCCTGGGATTGGCCGGCCCGGGGCCGTGTCACGGAGGCCCGGGCCGAAGGCGGGCCGAAGGAAAAGTTGCGGATGGGCCGAGTCGCATTGAGGGGGAAATCGATAAATTTCCAAAATTTTATCGATTTTTGACAAATTGTCATACTTAAAATTAAAAATTTGCGCCTGCGGCGGGCAATTTTGGGTTCGGGCCGAGACGGGCCGAAATGTGGCCGAAGTAAATTCCGAATGCGGGCCGAGTCACCTCCGCGGAAGATATCTACCCTGAGTGGGATGGTTTCTCTCCAGATGGGTTCTGGTGGACTGCGTACAATAAACTGTGCAAACAGAAGTTCAGAATCGCTGAAGCAGGAGAAGTTTGTTTCCAACAGCTTAGAAATGGACGATGGTTAGAGGCAGGCCCACTCCCGTGGGCGGTCTGGATTTTTAGATTCGATTTCTCTTAACCCTTAAGCCGGTATCTGGGTCAGATCTGACCCAGAAGCGATGGCAAAGTATATGCTGCTTGGGCAATTGCGGTTGCATACCTTGCATGATTTGTGCACTGGGTATTTGCACGTACATCGTTGTGTGCGTATGTAAGCGTAGCGTACTTGTGCGGGGCACGTATGCATAATATACATCGCACGTACCCGCATATTTGTCGCGAATCAGTTGCACATTTGTACGTTTTTTGCGTAATTTTATCTTGCAAAACATACAAAACGCGCCTAAATTGCAACGTTATACTTACCTACGGCTCATCTACAAGCACGCGTTGCATCATGGGCCATGTCCCGATCATTATGTAAGTGATTGGTGGCTATCATCATGGAATATGACCCATAGTATCGCAAAAATCACCACACGTGTCCCTTAAGTATGGAAAACATTCCTTAAGTATGGAAAACATTGTGAAATATACAGTAAGAGTCAACCAATAAGAGAATTCTACGTTAAGAAAACAGCCAGCTTTTTTTTGGGGGGGGGTCACAAGTTTAGGAGAAAAGCTGGCTGGTTTTAAAAGTTAAGAGATTGGCAAAAATAAGAAATATCGAGGCTGGCTAGACCCCAGGACATTTTCTTAAAATATAGCAAAATAAGTACGGCTTTGATGTTAGAAAAGTCATCTTGTGCGAGTAGACCTTCCCTAACATCACTAATAAGTTACCGCAATTGTGAACGTGTCGCGTCGTCCATCGCGGTAGTGGGCGGTTTTTTCGAAGTGAGGATGTGCTGCGAATCCAATGCGAGAAAAACTGATTTTTCACTCTTAAGGATGAGAAAAGCTAGCTGGCAAAATAAGCGGTTTTCTCTTATTTCGTTGGCTCTCTTAGGTACCGAAGGGGGGGTCACAAGTTTAGGAGAAAAGCTGACTGACCCCGAAATCTCTGTTTTCTTATTGAAACATTCTAACCATGCACTTGAACAAAGAATCCCCTAAATTTCCCTAAAGTTTCCCTAAAGTTTCCCTAAAGTTTTACTAAAATCTCCTAAATATGACATTATGACACATACTTAAGTATAAACCTTACTGTATGTAAACATTGGGTCCTCCTAAAGCTGGGTAAATAGTGATTGGACAAGGTAAATATATATATCCGTATAAATCAAGTTTTAGGGAAATGACATAATATAAAACCGCTGTCATATTTAGGAAATCTGAGGCATACTGCTTTGTTATTGGCTAGATATTTAGGAAACCATAGGCACATTGCACTGCTATTGGCTAGATATTTAGGAAAACCTAATATACTGCTATTTTATTGGTCCAATATTTAGGAAACCATAGGAACGGTGCACTGCTATTGGCTAGATATTTAGGAAAACCTAATATACTGCAATTTTACTGGTCCAATATTTAGGAAACCATAGGAACGGTGCACTGCTATTGGCTAGATATCTAGGAAACCCTAATTTGCAGCTATTTCATTGGTCCAATATTTAGGAAACCATAGGCACGGTGCACTGCTATTGGCTAGATATATAGGAAACCCTAATTTGCAGCTCTGCCATTGGTGCATACTGTATGAGAAAGTCCTTCACTGGCTCCACACACGTGCTCCTCTACATTTGCTACTAAGGCTATTGGGCAATACTTCAGAGAAGGTTTGCTCAACTTACTGGACGATGTTGGAAGCTGGCTGCGCTGGGTATGATAAGGTGAATCCGGTGGTCCCATTAGTAACTGCCTGTGCGTATTTGATGATACAGGTGCATGACGTGGTAGTGCTGACTGCCAGGGCGATCAAGAAACATGGCTTTCGTGAGGATGGCGGCACATGGAACGATGAGCTCTACACCGTTCTGTTTGTCCACCACCGTTACCCCTTGCTTTGCGTAGTACTCGTCTTCGACTTCTCTGTATGCAACGACCCGTGCTAGGCGACACACCACCCGCTGTGTTGCAGAGTTTCTCACAAGGTAGTATGCAAGAATTTGTGCGTAAGGGTAGCCTGCTGGCAGACCTAGCTCGCCAAACCCACTGACGGTACCAGAGAGAGACACGTGGTAGGAGATTCGCTTGGTGGTTCGCATGTATTGGGAAGAAAACATCACCTCCTTGTCTAGGGACATCCTGAGGTAGACCATGATTTCATAATCCCCAGGCATTACATTCGTGTAAGTTGACACCAGACCATCAAGTTGCAGGCGAAGGTTGCATGAAAGAGTTGTGGGAGATAGGTGCCTCCCTGCGCCCAGAAAATAGCAGGGCGCATCCTCATCTTCTGCCGCGGGATCCGTTGCACGGCTGACAGCGATCTTGCCAAATAACTTTGCCGCCAAGACATCCAACTTGCGCAAGTTTGGATATCTGTAACAGTAGTCATCTAGGGCATCGTCCTCACATATAGAATTCACGAGAGCTTCCACAGGTCGGTTTTTCACGTGCGTATCCTTTGCCACACCCTTTAGACGCTGGATGGCACGCTCCACCCACATCTCCATGGCGGCACCAACCTCACCCAAATAGTGTTCTTGCCGAAACAGGTACACCACTGCCAGCCTCAAGTTGTATGTCAGCAGCTTCATTATACCTGTGTTTTCCAGGATATTTGCGTGCTCCCGGAGGTGTTCGCGTGCTGCGACTCTAGCTGCTTCCACGTCCGCAGTAGTCCACCCAGTGTGCGTGCCCGAAGCTCGCACATAGTGCAGCACGGCTCGGCGAAGGTGCTGCCAGGCATCCTCCATCGCCATATTCCATTTTGCGAGTTGATCACCGATCACCAATGGGCTGAAGTAGACGACCCAGTTCAGGACATCCTCCATTGTGTACATGCCTGTCACTCAGGATCAAACTAGGTGCTTTAGTATAAGACATTCTACGCATAGGTCTCCTAACGCCTCTCATAGCAAGCTCAACAACGGAAACTGCATCAAGAAGTGGCACACGTCCCTGCTCTGCCTACTTCGTACACTCACCGAAATACTGCACTATATCGTTGTACTTGCGTATGACGTCGTGCGGAGGTTTCACGAGCTTCGCCCGAGCTTGCATTTCGTCCTGAATCGTCTTAGGCAAAGTTAAGGTTGAGTCGGGTACCCCTGTCACTTTGCCCATCAGCAGCTTCCAAAATCTCTTCACCACCCCGTATAAGACGCAGTGGCCGAAGGGGACGGCGTAACCATGCATGGGGTCGAAGTATGGGATTCGCTCGAGCGCGCCACGCCCGTGCCGTCCAGCAGTAGATTGCGGGGATTCCCCTCCATGAATGGTTCTCGAAACCAACGCTGCATGCCCCTCTTTAGAAAGCATGAGCAGCTGTTCATCGGCATATACCTCAGGTTTTCCCTGCACTGTTGTCATTTGTAGTTTGACCGGCTTGGCATACCCCTTGAAATACATTCCCTTCCCGCCGGGGCCGCTCGTCCCTTCGAAAAGGCTGTACGCATCCGCCCGGTAGCTGCCGACTCCCATGAACTGCCCCATTGTGATCCGCATCACCGAATCCGCATGCACCATTCCTAAGAATACTTTCAACGTGTAAGTCCTTTTGAGGAAACTGTCGTACACGTCAAATCCCGTCGCAAGGCGTTGCATATCCCTTTCAAATTGCCCCCATATCACAAGAGGGTTCTTCTCCTTCTGCCGAGGGCCGCGTGTGATCCACAGATTCCGATGCCACTTGTCACGTTGCCGAGCCTGCAAGCATCCAGTTTGGGTTTGCTTACACATACATGCGATGAACATGATTGCTAATGCACTGTTCCACACATGAATCATGGAATCTACTCGCACACATGAATCCATCCTGTGGTTCTGTGTGTGTGTGTGTGCGTCTCACTGTATTGCCTACATTCAAGCTTTGTCACCCCATAGGCCAACCAACGCGTCACTGCATCGACATTCTGATTGGGCGTACCGTGATATGCAGATCATCGCACTTAAGCACACCAACGCCCATGGAGTATGACCTGCTCGCAATAAAAACATTTCTCACTATATTTACACAAAGGAACAGTGAAATCAGTACACTACAGCAACTGTGCCGGCCGATGTCGCACCCGATGTCAGAGACCCATAATTGGGCGTCGTCCGCCCCGGGCGAGATTACCATCGAGCGGTGCTCCGCGTACTCCACACCTGGATCCCCCCCCCTGCGGAGGAGGATCTTCAGCTGTAAACGATGACGGCGATAGCAAGGCACCTCCTGTGACGTGATCAATGTGTTTGGCCAGCGCTGCCGTCCAGAAGTCACGTCCAGTGCGGGCATCCCGCCGGGCCCGTAGCTTGCAGAACTCCGGGTCACGCATCCAACGTCGTATAGTGCGCTCCGGTGCAAAGTAATAATACCAATCCCGTGGACGGATCTCCTCTCCATGCACGGTGCGTATCACCTCGAACCGTTTCTCCTTGCACGTACGCAGCGCGACACCCTCAGAGTCCTTTTCTAGTACGGTGTCACAGGTTTGGTTCTTGTCCCAAGAGCTTGGATCCTCGCCTGGGGGATAATGTCGGCACCAATTCACGCATACATGCACCGCGTGGTCCATGTGCGACCTGGTGTTCAAAAACTTCCTCATTCTATACAGACTTCGAGGAAGATTGCACTTTCCGGGTCCCCCCATAAGCATGATCATGACCGTCAAAAACCTATCAAATGATGGCCTCGACCAATTCAGCGCCCTTCGCAGCTCCATAAAGTAGCAGACCGCCTCACCCACTGTCAAGCAGTCGGCCTCCGTATCCCCCACAAATAAGGGGTCACCGGCCGCCGCGTTGAAGTTAAGCTCCGTTTTTTCAGGCAGCAATGCCTCCAGCTCCCAGGCGGCATCGCTCCACAGATCTTCTTCCTGGCAGTTGTGTTCTTGGAATATCTACATCCAATGGCAAGTGAACACCAAATGGTCGTCAGTATCAGGAAGCGAGTAGTCTTAAACTAACAGCGTGGCACATCGATCGGTGGCCATGGGGGCCTGGCAACTACCTGCTGGAATATACTTGTGACCTCGTCCTCTGGATCCGGGGCGTCCTCAGCTGCATCTAGCAGTTTCTGCACACTTATTCCATGGTCCTCCTCGTCCGACTCCTCCTCAAGGTTGTCCATTAGACAAATTCGGCCTTTCGCCAGCTCCTCGTCGAAGAAGACCTCCACGTTAGGAGGGAGTCCATGTACTTCACAATCGCTGTTTGCTGACGGGTTAGCTTCCCCAAAAGCATTGCTGGTAACACCATTCCCCAAAAGCATTGGCTGCAAGATCACACGATACCGATTGTCTATGGTCCCCCCATGTTCCGTTAGCCAGGATTTAATCACCGCCAGCACTTCTTTTTCGCCAGCCGGTATAGGGCCTCGACATTCTGCAGGTAGTTCACGCACCGCACGCATTGTGCTTCGTATGCTGGTGTGAGCTTCTTGGCTCCGCTGCACAATCAGCATGAGCTCGTCCTCCGTGAACATCACCGATGCCCAGCACTCCTGTTTTCCTGCGCAGATGCCACACCTCAACACGGTTCCATGATACATTAGGTACATCCTGGTGCAGAATGCACTCCTGGTCCACCCCGTTGGTGTGCCCCGGCGACCCCTGGTGCTGATGCAGTAACCGTGGCGTGAGTTTGTGGGCTCCATCGAGCCACGAGCAACGGATGTGACATTCAGGCGACTCTCGAACTGTTTGCCTGTATTTGCAATCAATGTGCCCCGCTCCATTAGAGCACTGTCAGCACTTACTATTTCACAATTCCATTTATATTAAAAAAAGGCAGGAAGGTCCAAACGTTGTCCTTACTATTCACAAACAAAAACTTGAGTCTACAGGTTCCCACTTCTGCTGAAGGCAGGCTCCTTCCCCACGGATTGGTAAGCACTTTGCGGTGTATTCATTCTGCCCTGGCATAACTATGATTGCCTGCTACTTCTTACGTACAGCAGGCAGCATATGAGGAAGGCACGGCGTCAAGGTGCGTCCAATATAAACTACTGCCAACTGTTCACACTGCTCCAGGCCAGACGCCTTCCTTATCTTTCCGCACAGGGCTATGGCGTCCAAAATTGCCGCGTGCGCAGCGCTGGAATCCGGTCCATGCCGAAGTGACCACGGCACTCTGCCGCGGTCAACACGCCGCGTTCCAAACCAGCCTCGTCCCTCCACGCAACCTCGTAGTTCCGTTTCACCGAGATAGCAGGAACGACTTTCATTTGCATGCCAACCAGCTCCTCGAACGTCCAAGACTCAACCTTAAAGTCGCCGTGGAAAATACTGTAGTCGAACCTTGCCAGTGGCTCCACCCTGCCATCTTCATCTCCGGCGTCCGCCGCTACTAGGTGGCATCGCATTATCTCAGGAAATCCCATCCTGCGCCATTGTGCTGCTGCGCCGATGGTCTCGTGTTCAATCACCGTTTTCCCCACGTGGAGATCAACCTCTCGCTCGGTACCGTGCATATCGTTCACCACCGCCCCGAAATAGTCACCAAACGTGGCATGCGAATCGGTCTCGAAAGCTTCGATTGCCTCATCGGTGTGCACTTTTACCATACACTTACGTTTTGCCGTCGCGGTCATCGACATTCTCTTCGTGAGTAGCCCCCTTCCGGTTCGGATCACCTTGCACATGTCATCCTCGTCGTCATCGGCATCCTCCGCCATGCTTTGCACCGTTCGAGCTGCACGATTGGGGCGCGGTGCAACAGATGCTGTCGCTTTCTGCGTGTTCGCCTGAGACACACTCAATTTGAAAGCAGCTTTCAGACTCGGACACTTCTTGGCGCGTTTTCGCAGGTCCTTAGTCCACTGCTCCCGCAACTCCCCCAGAGCCTCCTGCTGCCATCCTTCCGTTCCATTTTGCGTTCCAAGTAGTTTATACCCGGGCATCGGTACCACCTCGAAGACGGCCTGGGCTGTCATGGGAACTCGTTTCCGAGTCTCCCGCGCTACGCGCTGCACGTGCTCAATCAATACCTTTTCATCCAACTGTTGAACTTGCGTGAGTAGCACCTGCTTTTCCCGCATCAAGTCCTCGTATGCTGTTGGAACCATACCGAATGCTACGCTCAGCCTGCGCTTGTTGCCTGACACCGCAATAAGCAAACCCGCCCCCAGCGCTTCCTCAACGCTCCGTCGGCGATGCAGGTACATTTGCAGGTATGCATCCATGTATGTGTACATGCCAAGGGCACACATGGATAGGGCACCTACCAGCAATCTTCATCAGCCTCTGCTCTTCATATTCCGTCACCTCCGGTGCCCTTGCTTTCGGTCGCGGCACGGTTGCCTTTAGTGGCACTCCTGGTTCCGAGCGCGCTCCTGGGCTCCCCCGATGCGGTGCCCTGGCATCCTTTGGTGCTGGTGCAGTAACCGTGGCGGCAGTTCGTGGGCTCCGTCGAGGCACAGTAGCCGGTTGTGGCGCTCCTGCAGTGGCTGGGCTCCCCCGTTGCGGAGTCCTGGCCACCTCTGGTGCTGCGGGTATACTAACCGTGGCGTGATTTCGTGGGCTCCGCCGAGGCACGGTTGCCGTTAGTGGCGCTCCTGCTGCGGGGCGTACGCCTGGGCTCCCCCTTTGCGGAGTCCTGGCCACCTCTGGTCCTGCGGGTATACTAACCGTGGCGTGATTTCGTGGGCTCCGCCGAGGCTCGGTTGCCGTTAGTGGCGCTCCTGCTGCGGGGCGTACGCCTGGGCTCGCCTGTGGTGGTGTCCCAACAACCTCTGTTGCACATGCAGTAAGGGAAATCACCAAGTCCGGGCGTTTTTTCTGGGATTCTTTGTTGAATGCGTTCACCGCCTGGATGTCACGGTTTTGACGCATTTCGATTGTGGTGCCCTTTGGGCCCAGATTACGCCGGTTGTTCAGACGTCGAATGATCTTCGTTTTTGCAGTGGCTTCATCCAGCTCGGGATGCAGCTCTCGCAGCGTTTTCACGCACATGTCGAAACGCTCTTGGGCCGCGGCGTTGTTTGCCCAATACTTACTCGTGGTTTTGTCCACAATCTGCTTAGCCTCCACGTCGTATGCCACGGGGCATTTCCGTATAACACTTTCAACTTTCATATGTGGACCACCTCCCTTTCTCACACGGTTTTTTCCTGATTCGAGCACCAGTGCGTGAACATCAGGGTATTCGTAAGATCATCAGGGGATCATTGGGAGTGAGAAGAGGGGGCTTCTTCACAGGTTGTGCACAACATGGGGCCAAAGGCATCGCATGAAAGCAACGGGTACCTTTTACTGCATTTGGTTTGGCTCCCTCCGCCGGCAGCGTACAAGACGCTGCGGAAATGTCACCGCTCTCGGTCTGCTGCGGCGGTTCCGTCTCCGCCGCGCTCGTTCGTGGAATATGGCTTGGGGCAAAGTGCACATGCCGGGTTAGGGGCACAACCCCAGGTCGATGCCCATAATCCATTGTACCCTGCGAGGCCCCATCACGTGCCCAAAAATTTACATACTATGTACAAATACGTAGTACGCAGGCCGTATCATATAACATGTCGAAATGTTCGTGTTAACTATTTCTAATTATGCTATATATTTCTAATAATAATTAGTAGAAATGTATACTATTTGTAAACACGTAGTACGCAGGCCATATCATATGGCAAAACACCAGGTTTGGGATACTTCTGATGGGATGAACATGATCGACGTGAGCGTGAGTGATGATCGAAGGGAAATTGTCGCGTGTCTTGCAAACAAGCTATAAATTCAAATAGCAGGGGTGGACCCTAAAGAACACAAATTTTTAGCCGATGCGCAGCGATGCCAAGACTCATGAAACGAAAACGAATCGTGAACGGAAAACTGTCATCGCAAACGAATCGTCATCGGTAATCCGGTATGCACGCTTGCATGATGACTTACATGGCCAACACGATCAATTACGGCCTAATGGAGATCTTGATCGATTGTGCTAGTATAATATGTATCTATATACACATTGCTAATATAATATGTAAATATATTTGTTGTAACTAAAATATAATAACTATACCGAGATGTTCTTAATGAAGTCGGCAGAATCTAACACCACTGCACACCGATGCAGGAGATCCATGTGTCCGTCTAGCGTGGCAGCCAAGTTACTCGGCTCAATGTTGTGCAGGGTCCTATATGACACACATGCGTCTTCCACGATGATAACACTGTATCCCAATTGCACCGCCGCAAGGGTCGTGTGCAGCACACACTGTGAGACATACGCCCCCATGATAACAATTGCTGATGGTGTTGGGTGTTGAGAAGACACCGCATCTCGCACGTTTCTATAGCAGGACTCGTGAGACATGGATATGTTTTCCGAGTCGAACGCATTCATGTTCCCACACAGAAAGGCGTGGTTCCGTAGTTCGTCAGCTGAATGTGGCCCAAGGTCTGTCAGAAAATCGTCGGACTCTGGCGGAATTCCGGTGTGAGCGACACCGGCTGAAGAGGTCAAGTATCCTCTTCCATCATCAAAAAATGCATCTGTGGCGGCCTGCGTTTGCCATGGCCGATACCACTGTGTCCAATTGATAGGGATGTTGGCATGGCGACAGGCAGTCAAAACTTTCTGAATCGTTTGTCGGTGTTCTGGTTTGAAGTCCGCGCCATGCGCAGCCTGAGCATCCAGGACGAGCACTGACAGGCAACGGGGATCTGCGTTGCCACTGCTGGAAGAAACGCCCTGGATATGCAACATTTGATACCCGGGGTGCTGGTGTGGAACCGGACGTGACCCGCATTTGGGAGTACGGCCACGCGATAGATCGCAGTCCTTTACGGCATACACAGTTCCACGGTGGTGGCGCAACGGAAATGACAGTACTGGAAAGAGCCAGACCCGCTTGGCTGGAACCACGAACCATGCGTAGAAGTGATGCGGGGCGCTGAAATCGTCCCTTCTAGAATCGACTTCTAACACGGATACCAGGCTGTGACCGGCGAAAGCCTCATCCAGCACCCGCTGTTGGTGGTGATCATGCTTGCGGAGGTGGGTGTCGTTATCAATGAGGAACTGCATTGCAGCCTCTTTCGAAGGACGGTCCCCGGGCAGGCCCTCCTTGGCGGTCTTCGCCTGCCACAGTGCTTCCAGTAGGCAGATTGTCCGGACGGTGTTCAAGTCTAGGACATGCAGACCCTCCGGAATGCCCGGACAGACAAACCCGACATGGTATCGGAAGGTAGGCATCAGCTTTCGGTAGACCACCTTCCCCTTGAGCGCGGCAAGGCTGTCATCAGGGCAGACCCAATCAGGTTGAGCCGGGATGAACGAGCTTCGCACGACATTCACCTGACCAGCAGAACCCAAGTTGTGTAACCAGTAAGGTTATCGGCTATGGGTTATCTGTACCAAATACGAGAACACGCACCACGCAGAACATTGCACAGAGTGACTATGACCACACTTTAATCAACAGTTGCTCACAACACGGGCATTACCACAACCAAGACTTTCGGCCAGACGGTAATATATTGTATACAGGGACACTTATTATTACAAACTACCGCGCTACACACACTGATTATTATTTACAGAGGGTTAAAATGTCCAGGGACTAAACGCTCGTGGGGATCGACTCCTTTCCCCACAGAACACTTTTGTATCCGAGAGGCGCTGAACGTTGAGTGTAACTTGGAGGCAGCCGGTCTTTTTGCAGGATTGAAGTCGAAACACGAATTCACGAGCATGGTGAGCTGTTTGGAAACTCTACTATCTTCTTTCCAAGGCGAAAATTTTCTGTTGTTGTCAAGCTGGCTGTTAGCCAACTGCAGCATGTCCTTCCAGGAAAGGCGACTGGCCATGAGTATTTGCATAGCGAGCCCGCCACACGCCCAGATGTCGCTGTGAGTGGTTTTGTTTGCAAATGATGACTCTGGAGCTGTATGAGAGGGCTGCCATGTTGCGGAAGGCAAGCTTACTGGGGGAAGCGGTGCCATTGAATCGGTGCGGTGGAAACGGGCCAACCCAAAGTCTATGAGTTTGAGACTGTGTCCACCAACATCGGGCAGATTTTCTTGCACAAGCACGTTGTTACCTTTCAGGTCCCCGTGCACGATTCCCGCGGCATGGAGGTCTGAAATGCCGCGAAACAAATCGATGACCAGATGGCGCATCGCCTGGATTGGTATGCCTGATCCGCGGGAAGTAAGGAAATCGGCGAGGGTCTCCCCGCCATATTTCATGACGAGGAACGCGGAGTGATCAGGACAAATTTGGGCTCCGTATCCTAAACAGGGAACGACGGTTGTGGGAGCCGCGAAATGGGCCACGGTGTTCATATACAACTCCACCGCACAGTGCCGCAGGCGACGGTGGAGGGCAGGGTCGGTGAAGTCCTTCAGAACGGCCCTCTCGGTTTTGTCAAGGGTGCAGTGTAGAAGGACGCTTCCGTAGGAGCCTTGTCCTGTAGCTTGGCTGTCCTGAGGAGCGCGGTACGTGACTACTTGCTGGCGTGAGACTCTTGGCACTCCACACTGTTTAGCAATTTTGTCAAGATTGCTGAGGCATGCATCCGGATCTCCACTCAGAAACCGTTTTGAAAGGGATTCCACCGATAGGTCGTGATGGAAACCAGGAAACTGCAGAGGTGTGTTGAGGTGGTGGTGGGGTGCGGCATGAATATCTTGCGCTGCCGCCTGGGAAAGCATCGCCTTTCGCTGGCGGTGTGCAGATCGGCGCCTAGCTGATCTTGAGGAATTTGGATTTGCTTGTGGGTTTGGGTGTGCAAGCTACGGCACAGAGAACACCAAATATACGGTGAGAAACAGTCGGACAACGGACCCCCGGACGGAAGAGGGGGTGATGGGCAAGCATGAGGAATGAGACGCAGCTATGAGGGGATGAGGGGAAATGATTGACGAGCCAGAAGACATGCCTGTGGGTAACACACGCAAGCATTGGCTGCAAGTCGGATGAATGAATGTCCACCGCACCCATGATGAAGGGTGGGGAGAGCGACGAGCCAGAAGACATGCCTGTGGGTAACACACGCAAGCATTGGCTGCAAGTCGGATGAATGAATGTCCACCGCACCCATGATGAAGGGTGGGGAGAGCGACGAGCCAGAAGACATGCCTGTGGGTAACACACGCAAGCATTGGCTGCAAGTCGGATGAATGAATGTCCACCGCACCCATGATGAAGGGTGGGGAGAGCGACGAGCCAGAAGACATGCCTGTGGGTAACACACGCAAGCATTGGCTGCAAGTCGGATGAATGAATGTCCACCACACCAGAATTGGCTCAATCATGTGGGCACCACCGGAACCTATCTATCCACCCTCCAGTCCCCTCTTCCACTCGTTGCCCGTCCCGCCCGGGAGCATTCTGCACGAGTATGGCGCGAACCAAGGGGTGCAGAATTGGCTCAAACCTGTGGGCACCACCGGAACCTATCTATCCACCCTCCAGTTCCCTCTTCCACTCGTTGCCCGTCCCGCCCGGGAGCTTTCTGCACCAGTATGGCGCGAACCAAGGGGTGCAGAATTGGCTCAAACCTGTGGGCACCACCCAACCTTGTCCACCCCACCATATCCACCCTCTCCCTCCCACGACACTTTGTCCCGCCCATGAGCATTCTGCACGAGTATGGCGCGAACCAAGGGGTGCAGAATTGGCTCAAACCTGTGGGCACCACCGGAACCTATATATCCACCCTCCAGTTCCCTCTTCCACTCGTTGCCCGTCCCGCCCGGGAGCTTTCTGCACCAGTATGGCGCGAACCAAGGGGTGCAGAATTGGCTCAAACCTGTGGGCACCACCCAACCTTGTCCACCCCACCATATCCACCCTCTCCCTCCCACGACACTTTGTCCCGCCCATGAGCATTCTGCACGAGTATGGCGCGAACCAAGGGGTGCAGAATTGGCTCAAACCTGTGGGCACCACCCAACCTTGTCCACCCCACCATATCCACCCTCTCCCTCCCACGACACTTTGTCCCGCCCATGAGCATTCTGCACGAGTATGGCGCGAACCAAGGGGTGCAGAATTGGCTCAATCATGTGGGCACCACACAACCGTATCCACCCCACCATATCCACCCTCTCTCCCTCCCACGACACTTTGTCCCGCCCATGAGCTTTGTGCACCAGTATGAGGGGATGAGGGGAAACGAGCGACGAGCCAGAAGACATGCCTGTGGGTAACACACGCAAGCATTGGCTGCAAGTCGGATGAATGAATGTCCACCACACCACATGATGAAGGGAGGGAGTTGGGGGATGATGAAGGGAGTGAGTAAGGGGGTGATGAAGGGAGGGAGTGGGCTGAATACGACGGGAGTGAATGGGTTCATGTTGAAGGGAGTGCGTGCTGACAGCTGTGCAATAGTTTTGCACAGCTCGCAGCGCTACTCAGGTGAGGGGTGAAGTTCCGGGATGCGGCAATCGACAACCGCCCGTGTTTGAGGCAGTTATGGCTCTAGATGTGGTGCTGCGGCACACGAGGGGTATCACTCCTAACTTCCTCAGCTTCCAGACCAAGCTCTTCCCGCCACAACACAGCATGCTGGGGATGGCAGATGGTGGAGAGGTGCGCTCCGCCATGCATCTTGGGTGGGCTCGGGCCTGAAAGCAAGGGGGAGGGTGGGCAAGCAAGCGAGGAATAAGAAGGCCTGGGCCCTACCGGGTCTTGGTGCGCCTGGTTCTCCGTGGACTGGGGATTCACACCCCCAGCTGCCGCAGCAGCTGCTCCGGCAGCAGCTGCTGGATTCCCAGCGGCTCCGGCAGCAGCGGGCACTGTCACCGCTGTACGACTCGCCTGCGAATCACACATAGGGTACATGGGTGCATAGGGTACATGGGAGGGTTGTACACTAGCGATGATGGATGACAACAAATCCGGTGATGGATGCTGTGAGGGTAGCCAGCAAATAGCGACGGTGATGGATGCTGTGAGGTTAGCCAGCAAATAGCGACAGTGATGGATGCTGTGAGGTTAGCCAGCAAATAGCGACGGCGATGGATGCTGTGAGGTTAGCCAGCAAATAGGACCGCCCGTGTTTGAGGCAGTTATGGCTCTAGATGTGGTGCTGCGGCACACGAGGGGTATCACTCCTAACTTCCTCAGCTTCCAGACCAAGCTCTTCCCGCCACAACACAGCATGCTGGGGATGGCAGATGGTGGAGAGGTGCGCTCCGCCATGCATCTTGGGTGGGCTCGGGCCTGAAAGCAAGGGGGAGGGTGGGCAAGCAAGCGAGGAATAAGAAGGCCTGGGCCCTACCGGGTCTTGGTGCGCCTGGTTCTCCGTGGACTGGGGATTCACACCCCCAGCTGCCGCAGCAGCTGCTCCGGCAGCAGCTGCTGGATTCCCAGCGGCTCCGGCAGCAGCGGGCACTGTCACCGCTGTACGACTCGCCTGCGAATCACACATAGGGTACATGGGTGCATAGGGTACATGGGAGGGTTGTACACTAGCGATGATGGATGACAACAAATCCGGTGATGGATACTGAGAGGTTAGCCAGCAAATAGCGACGGTGATGGATGCTGTGAGGTTAGCCAGCAAATAGTGACGGTGATGGATGCTGTGAGGTTAGCCAGCAAATAGCGACGGTGATGGATGCTGTGAGGTTAGCCAGCAAATAGTGACGGAAGGCCGCCGCCGCCACCCGAACGGAAACTCTAAAGTTTCGAAGACTCGCGGACCACAGTATCAGAGAACTGTGGTCCGCCAGTCAACAGAGAAACTATCTAATAACGCACGCAAATCGATACGTACAGTGAGGGGGGGTGAAGGTTAGGCGCTGAGGGGGTGAGGGGCAGGGAGAATTTAGAAGGAATAAGAGAGGCATACCTCGAGCGCTCTTGCAGGGCGCGTGCTACCCACGCTCATCAGTCCTCGCGCCGGAGCAACCCCCTGAAAATACAAAAAAAAGACAGTATCAGTTTGTGCATGCACTTTTTTGGGAAAGGTTTAATGCGCGATCAAGAACACATTAACCTAGAGCGGATAACCTAAATACATTCAAGTACCTCAATGAAAGCTATGCAACAAACAAAGGCATATGTAGATAAAAAATATGCTAACGGCTTTCAAGCCTAGATTGTAGGCCGCAAGGAGGGCGCCACGCCCGAGCGCTAGAACCTCAAGGGATCTAACCCCCTTACCTCCAGCGCTGTACCTTCAGGCCCACACTGTACAGCGCGCCCATGCAGGGCAACCCCGCGTGGGCCCCTTATCGTGTTTCCCTGCCCCAAAACCATAAAGCAAGGATTCTCAAAAAACGTGAAAACAAACTTACCAAATCAAAGAGCGAGCAATTCCCCACCCAGTCCACACGCAATACGTACGCGCGTGAGCTATCCCTTCTTAGAAGAAAAAAAAAGACTAACCTGCTCGAGTTTCTGACGCTTTTGTAGGTTATCCATATTTTTAAAAATAATTAAAATATCCCGTAGGAAGAAGAGTTTTCAAACTCTCCCAGGTCAAACTCTTCTTCCTTAGAGCGAAGACTGCCAAATTTCCGAAAAACCGTTCGAATGTAAGTAACCTTTCCTCTTGTCATCAGTCATATTGTCATATTGTCGCGACAAGTACGCGTTCAAAGACGTTCTCGCAATTTATACCCCTCGGCATGGCTTTCTCAGAAATTATATTCAGCGTTCCCTACTCGCTTAGGCCCTCTCAAAATTTATACACACTTTTTAGGCTCTCGATGTTAGATTCTCGCCATCATTTTCAGACTTCAGCGGTTTCCACAGGGCAAACCAGCCCCTAAAAGCCCCTAAATCCTATTTACCCAGGATTTAGGGGCTTTTAGGGGCTTCAATGAATTTTTAGGGAACTTTAGGAATTTTTAGTGTTTTTTAGTCAGAATCCTTGTTCAAGTGATGTGCGCATATAAGAGTGGATATATTCGACATATATCGACATGTAGTGTCGCAAATGGTTGATAATATAGGTATGCAATAATTGGTAGAGCAAACGGGCATTTAGTGACTAAGCATACATCGCAACAATCCATTATCACACCACATATAGAAACCCCTCGAATTCTAACCACCGGCTTAAGGGTTAAGAATACTTCGTATTTCAAAAAAACAAAAATCATGTGATATTTTAATAACCTCCCAGAGTAATCCGTTGTCTTGGATAATATATTGTTGTGAACACCGGTAACTTTCGGGGAAGGGGGACAATTTGAGGTTGACAGGGTGGTAGCAAGAGCCTGTTGAGAAAAGCCCCTGACTGGGCCGCCATACAGCTAAGAACGAAGGAGCTTCAGGAAGCAAGGGCCCGGAATGTGTACCAATCGGCCAAACTCCGGAATTTGCGGGCCCTTGGGGAATTCCTGGCTTGCATAACCCCACCAGAATCATTGGATTCGTGTACGGCACAACACATCTTATGGTATCTTATTTACTTGGAACAGTTCGGTAAGACTAACGTGCATTCGGCCACGTGTCCTCAACTGGGAGGGTGTAATTGCCCAGTCAGACAAGCCGCAAGTTCGGTGAATTCCCTTATCGGCAGACTTTCTAGCGCCTTCCAGGATTTCGGAAGGTGTGGGTCGGACAACCCGTGCACGGGTAGAGTGGTCAAGGTCTACGAAACAATGACCAGGAACGAACAATTGCAAGTGAGAATCACCCCAAATCAGGCAACACCACTTTTCAGTTGCACGATCGACAAGCTAGTGATTCACATGAACGCAGAGGCAGCTGGTTTTGCCTCGACACAAGATTGGATACTTTTGTTCATCACTCTTAGATGTAAGGCAATGATCCTGATGGACCTTTACGCTCTGAAGAGACCGGCGGAGCTGGGCGCCACAAGGGTGGAAGGAATCATAAGATTCCCTGATAACTCTGGTTTTCTCTTCAACTACCAGTGGGGGAAGACACTCCGTTCGGGCGATGAACACGTTTTCGGAATAAAAAGGCTCCCCGATAAATCTAAATGCCCCATCTCAGCGTTGGAAGACTACCTACAAGTGATGAAAATTTTGGGTCTGAACCTTGCACAAGGATTCCTGTTCAGGCCGGTCAGGTCTGGCAAAGTGGAGAATAGTCCAATTTCCAGGAAACAGATGAATTCAGACCTCAAATGCTGGTTGCAAAAAGCAGGGTTGTTCAATGGGGAAACATTCTTCAGCATTCGGACGGCAGGAGCAATTGAGCTTTTCCTTGAAGGAGCCGACCTGCAACAGGTTATGGGACAGGCATATTGGAAAACAGAAAGGATTGCTAGACATTATATGAAAGTGTGGCAAGTCTTGGGAATGTCATCCTCAAGGAAGATAGAGAAAGTCTCGACGAAAGAATACATGGAGCTGAATGCGGCACAGTTATTCGTGCGGGTATTTGCATGAGTAATTTGATTATTAAATTTCTGTTGGCTCGAGTTTGAGAGTTGGGGTTGAAAGGCGTCAAGAGGCGGGGGTTGTGAGTGTTGGCGGAGAGGCGACGCTGGAGTGGTGCCTTGTTGCTTCGCCTTACCGCTTTCCGCTCTTTTTCTCGCCACTCCTACCCAACGGGAGCGGATCGGACAAGGTGACTGGGCGGTCATCCGATTTACGGGGAATCCGCAGGATCAACAGTATCACTGTTGATCGCCGACTTTCCTTCCGTCATCAATGATGACCGTCATTCAGGAGACGGATCGTCTGATCTCACTCCCCGGATCGAGGAAATGAAGGATCACGAAGTGGCTGTTCACCTCCAGCTTCGAAGTCCAAGTGTCGCAGAGGGTAGCCCCTCATTTGTGTCGCACGGGTTATTTTATTTGTCGTGTCGCAAAAGATTCGTTTATATTAACGACGCTTCGCAGCTTTTTCAGAAATACGCTGTTTTTCATTTCGTTTCCCTTAAAGGAGCGAAACAGGTTTCCTGGAAAAAAGTGACATCAACAGGCCACACCGCAGGAGCTGTCCCTCAAAAATTATGCCGTTGGAAAATTTTCGAAAATTTTCTGCCCATGTCAGCAGTCCTACCCCAGATTGTGTCGAGCGCTCGCGCTTTACCGGCCAATCATGATACGATAGCATCTCAGCAGTCCTACCCGGAACGGTAGCCCCTCATTTGTGTCGCACTGGTTCTTTTATTTGTCGTGTCGCAAACGATTGTTTCGACCGATCGTTCGTAACCGACAACCAGAGACGCGTTTACCAATTCAAAATTATACCACGAAGATATATATGCTGTTTTTCATCCATGCCAGCAGTCCTACCATGATGTCATGCTGGCGAAAATGAATACGATCGCGTCATGAAAATCTCTTCCAACTGCCGTAGATCGATTATTCAGATTATCGCAGTCCGCTGATATTTTTACATCGATCCGATGAAAATTACATACCATATTTCCCATTCACATATCACTAATATGATGACGTGTCCGACCTCACTGTCGAATGTGCGGCCAACCAGATATTCATACGAGGAAAACAAAATCCGCTTGCATCCGTTCGCTTTCACCTCACTGCTAAGACCGCTGAACTGAGCGCCCCGTAAGTCACTCTTCAGCGACCGTTGGGTTTGGTATAATCCCGTCTACCAAACACAACGTAACTTTGCATATGCATTCTAAAGTATGTTAGGAACCTCATATTTCTTGCGCGCGCAAGATCCGTTCAGATTCTAGGAGTCTGGACGCGGCGCGTTAGAGGGGGTGGATGATTTTGTCATTCGTCGAGTCCGCTGACTCGACTCACGCGCAGCAGCGACGCATTATGCACAGCATGGCTTTATCACGCTTATCTCATATGCATATACAACATATTTTGAGCATCTGACACTGCACTGACAGCTCTGGCGGAAACGCGGATGTCATTTGCGTCCACGTTTCCGCTAGGATTTCTTCCCTCATTCGCGCGCTCGCTTGCAAGCGAGCATGCGCATCGCGTGAGGGAATTGTTTGCAAAAATAGCACCTGGTGTGTGTCATCTTTCCGAAATAAATTGGACAGACTCGCCAGTCAACCATACATCTCACTGTAGGCTGGCGCGTTCATCCGGGTATAGCGAACGGAATTTTGAGTTTCTAAAACCCCCAATAGTTGCGATTGCGGGTATCATTCTACGTGATGCGCGTATCGATAAACTTAGTAGGAATATGTGATAATATTCAATAGGAAATTCTTGCTTAGATTACTACATGATCTTAAGAAGTAATCTTGTTTTGGCTCGACAGGGGCACACTGCGGGGGAAACGTTCCGTGTTATTCTTAAAATTGCATATTTAACAAATGACATTTGAACACTCACCACTGCAAAAACGGACAGATTTTGCAAAAACGGGCACGATTCTGCAAAAGCCGACACTGGAAAACTCTCGAGCGTGTTTGACCTCATCATTATGCCATGACACCATTCGGGTGTCATCGTCATCGTCATCGATTATGGGGTGGGGATGGGGTCTGATTCTCTTTCTGTGTGGCGATTTTATTGAAAGGAATTTTCGCGAATTAATTCCTCCGTTCAACACACCCCGAATGCAATTAAAATAATCGTTTGTCCGATTTGTTTTTCATAATTTGTTATCCTGGCTGCTTTCTGTCCATGCAAATCAGGTCATCTGAAAATTTTCTGTGAATTTTGTGGATTTCTGTGAATTTTCACGACAGAATTGAGCGTGGCGCTCATGTCTGTCGCACCATTCTGTCGCACGGTATAATTACAGTTTGTCGCACGGTGCGACAAATAAAATAAACGGTGCGACAAATTTGAAGTGCTTCCGTCGCAGAGTGTCGCTCTTAAGTCGGAAATTGGTGAAAATTCTTCACTTTTCCTACCTGCTGACGATTGCTGCGTCTTTCTTCTTCGTTTCCTAACGCAATTTTTCTTCCCTGCCCGCCCACCCTTAAAAATGGGTTCTCCAACTCAGGCTCCGATCTGACGCTGGAGTGCTGCCTTGTTGCTTCGCCTTACTTTCCGCTCTTTTTCTCGACATTCCTACCCAACGGGAGCGGATCGGACAAGGTGATTGGGCGGTCATCCGATTTACGGGGAATCCGCAGGATCAACGGTATCACTGTAACACATAACATCCAGTTTTTAAACATTAACATTTTCGATTTTTTGAGAGGTGACGGAGAATTCCGGTAGTGCGATTCAGGGTGATTCTATGGATTGGTGTCACGTCACGCGAAAGTGTGTCGTCTGACTAATTGTTTGATCGCAGCACGCTGATTGGCTAGGACGATGTAGGTCGACGTAGGTCGACGGGCATGTCAGGACCATGTCACGCTCCCACTTTTCCGAGTTTTTGGAGTCGACGAGTTGTAGAAAGGCCTGACATGGGCCTATAAACATGGCATCTTTTGTCGTCTGACCGTCGCATCATGCAATGTGCATCCTTCGATCTAATGGAGGCCTGATGTTTTTGACGGCTTTCGAGAGAGACGACTCTCTGCCGACTAAATCTACGTGCCACGTCGGAAAAGCGACTCACACCTTCTGTGTTTTTTCAGCCTGATGTTGCGTCCCAAGCACCGCTTTCAAAGAAATAACTTGATATTTCTGCTACAGTGAGCCTATGATTATGATATTATTCCGAAGTTATAAGACGTATAACTTCGTAATAATACTTTTCATTGTGTTTTCCGTAGTGAACTTTTTTATTGGACATGATGAGTAGCGCGTGCGTAAAGATCCCCGCACGTTTTCATCATTGTACCGCTATAGACGGGACAATTGGAACAAACGTTTTGCAGTCTCAAACTTGTGAGTGTTCGAACAGCGTGCAACTCTCTCCAACACTTTATAAGTATGTAATGAAGTTAGTTTTAGTCGCTGTCTTGAGCATCCGCAGAAACGCGGATGCCCAAAACGCGTTTGAAGTCCGCAATGCGAACCCCCTTCCCGGATGGATCCGACAAATCGTCAAAATCCACACGATTGATCGCACGATTAATCGTATTTTGGACCCCGACGATTACGAATCGCCGATTCCTTAACACTCGTAGGTAGCCTTAACGACACCCGTAGGACTATACGAGTACCTATACATACACGACGTATAAAGCTATTATCACTACACATTTTACACATATAACCATCCAACCATGTACCCGCTCGATCCGATGTGAATTTGATTAGTTATACCATACATGCATAGGGAGCCATGATGATGATTTGAGCTGTGAGCGGTATCCGAGAAGTTTTTAGCATACAGGAAATGGGAGGTAAATTCGTACATATGGTTTCCGGCGCGATATCGTGGACGATTAGACCACCGATGGGTTTTGGGTTCTCCGCCCTCACACCTCTCGCAGTCTGCTTGCTGTTTGTTGTGTGTGCGACTGCCATGCCTTCACGAAGTCGCCCCGCGCAAGCATCATCAGCGACAGAGCGAGCGCACCGGTGACGAGGTCGGTGGTGCTGGTGTGCTGACGCCCACAGCCGTCCCGCCGGCGCTCTACTGGCGCCCGGAGGGATGGTACCCAAACGATCATGGGGGTTACCTCGGCACCCTTTGGACGTGGTACCCGGGTCCCTCGCAGCCACCCGAGGCAGCTCCGATTGTTATCGTGCCGCCCTCGCCGGGTGGTGCTCCGCCATCGCCGGTCTACGTGCCACCCGCCTGGGGCGGGGGGACCGGGGATGAACCTTCTTCTTCAATCCAGCACCGGACCAGACTGGTTGCACCCGATGCACCTGACTGCAACGACATCGGCACATCCTCAACTTTCTCATTTTGCTCAACGCATGATTTGTCATACAGTGGTACCGGCTCTCCTGGGCGCTGTAACAGTGGCACCGGCTCTCCCGGTCACTCTCAACGTGGCTAGAGTTGACGAGATTGAGATTAGCCTGCCTCCAGATTGTGATGCTGTTGGTTCAGGTTGTGTCAAGGTTGTATATTCAACCTTTCAGATTATGCGGCTGCTATTGAACAGTAGCAACTCGCAACAAGTATTAATGGGTATGAGTGCAGTCTGGTATCCAGAATCTACTGCTTGAGCTCGATGCTCTCTCATAAACGCCAATGCCCCCACGCTTCTCAAGCGTTACCACTATCGGGTTGTGAACCCGAGGGCATTGGGTGAACTAACAGCATCGGCTGATCGAATTAGCCATATGCTACCCGCATGGTGTTCAATTCATGCTTGAAGCGAAGACGCGTCCTTTCAGAACAGTTTGTTCTTCAAGAACTGCCTTGCTTCATCATCGAGATGCTGTAATCAGCCTCTCGATGACAGATGTCACTCATGGTGAGTGGATGACAGATAGTATGACTGTACATGCCATAGTCGACCGTACTGACGATACTCGACGACTGTATGTCATTATAACATATGACATGACATGACATGACATGACATGACATGACATGGTATGCCATGTATGACAGGTATGGCACGTATGACATGTATGACACATATGTCATCGGTCATAATATCCCTGACAGATCTCCCCTCTTAAAAGAGTTGTGACCTCACAATATAGGGTGCATACCTTTTTATATGTCTTTGATGTCTTTGTTGTTGAGCTGGTACCAGTCTTCTTACACCGATGAGGCGTCCCTCAAGGTGTTTTTAGGATATTGGGGGGAATTGAGTCCACTTTAAACCCTCACCTAAGGCATTCAGCCCTACAGTTCTTAGGATGTAGCCCCCATGAATTGCGTATCGTATTTCAGAGTGACGTTTCAAGGTATCTTCCGAGGTTTACGTTACGGATAGATATAGCGCTGCCGTTCGTATCGTATTTCAGAGTGACGTTTTTACGGCTTTATATAATGCATCCACCTCTTCCTCCCTTCAGAGAGCTTACTCCCCCGAAATTCACAGGAATACTATATATGGAGAGCCCCTTCCGAATATTCGAAATTTCGGCTTGTTTTTAATGCAAACGGAGTGGGCCCTGCTTAACGAGATATCGGAGGGTCTCTATGAGTCCACTTTAAATCCTCACCCGATCTGCCCCTGTGCTCCTTTTATTTTTCGGTCCGGTACGCGCGCTCTGACGAACATTTCATAGATTGGATTCGACAACGTACTAATGTGAAATTCGTTTTAGTTATGTATGTCAATCATAACTCAGGATCACAACTCCGTCCACCTCAGTATCCGGTAGCTGCGGATTACTGGCCATAAGATCCGAATGACAAACCACGGTCTGGCAAAGGTAGCATAGCACTTTTTATTTATCCACAGATATGGTACCCGCATATATGCGTATCTGTGCAAGGGTATGAATTGGTACAAGGCTCACTACACCTTAGCAAGGAAGGATCAATTTCCTGCTTCTTATGCAACATAATGACAAAACATTAAGAGCAAGGTATATAAATGATCGACATGTATTAGTATATATTACAAGAAGTAAGGGCAATAGGGCAATATAATGTTAGCCTTCATAGGCAGCTATCATGTCTGCTGCATTGGTCAGCTCTGCGGCTTTGACCCAGGTGTCATGCTCAGGGCCGTAGCCTGCATATCGCACTAAATAGTATTTGACACCTCTAGTGATATTATCTGAGAGTATATGTGATATCTCAAACAGTGGTTGCCCTTCTTCGGTGATCATCTGTGGCAGAGGCAAAGGTGCTTGGATTGAGTCATTGTACGGCTCTATTCTGGATACAGGCTGAACCGGGTGAATTCGAATGTCGAGATCCCCGAAATCTAACTCATAAGCACGTCCATGGCTGAGCACTTTAGATATGATAAACGGTCCAATATATGGCTGCTTAAAGTGTCTGCCTGCCTCTGTCAAACCAGTCCATTGAATAAACTCAGTCCGTAGAAGAAGTTTCTGCCCTACTGTAAATTGTCGGGGCATGTGAGTCTTATTGAATCTGGCTCGGTTGATCTCTGCTGCTCGGGAAATGTTATCTACCGCGTTGGCATGCACAGCCGAATACTGGTCAAAATGATCTCGAATAGCATTCTGTATTGGAACAGGAGCTTCTGGCGGAATAGTGATTGCCAGATCATGAGGCGAAAGTGGCTGCGCCATCGAGTCGAGATAAAATGGTGTATAACCAGTCGTAGCAGAAACCGTGTTGTTTATTGCAAACTCCACCAGAGGCAACTTGTCCTCCCACGAATTGGCTGAAGTATCATTGCAACAACACCTGAGGAGAAAAATACTATCTAATCAGTTTATAAACCAGAGGATGGTGAATCACGCATCAAACAAACTGAAAAATACCTGAGGATGTCCTCAATGAAGGCATGGCTCCTCTCATTGCTTGCATTCGACTGTGGATGGTGTGAAGACGTCATAGACAATCTCGTACCAGTAGATTTCCACAGTGTTTGCCAGAATGAAGAAGTAAATCTGGGGTCTCGATCTGAGATGATGTTCCTCGGAAGACCATGGAGCTTGAAGATATGCTGCATATATATTGAAGCAGTATGCTGAGCAGTCCAGGTCATGTTGAAGGGAATGAGATGACAGCGATGAGAGAATTGGCACATTACCACAAATATACTGTCGTGCCCATTAGTGGTGATAGGCAGGTCAGTAATCCAGTCAAGAGATACATCAAGCCATTTTGTCTTAGGCACACAATATCGTATATGTGACTGACCACAAGGTTTGCGTCTCCTCGTTTTCTGGCGTTGACACACGGGGCACTCCCGAATGTACTGAATGGCTGCCTTCGTCATTCCTGGCCAATAATATCGGCTACGCAATAAATGAAGCATGCGATTCTTGCCTACATGACCAGAAATAGTGGCTGAGTGGCACTCATGAAGTAGAATGTGGCGAAGCTGTGTGATCTCACCGTCATCTGTAGGAGCTTTGGCAGTAGGTGGAATATAAAGCTGTCTGCCAAAAATGGTCTTGCGATAGATCAATCCCTGAATGAGCTCGAAATTGCTGACTGACTGTGATGATGTCGATGATGCCAGCTTAGATAATATAGTCTGTGCAAATGTGTCACGATCATACTGAGATATAATAATGTCGTGAAGCTGATGAGCTGATGATGCAGAAATAAGAGCAATGAATGCAGAATCCTTAGACGGAATGTTTGTTGAAGGTGCCTCGCCGACGTCTATATGTTGCAGACAATCAGTGAGTTCAAAGAGTGTAGAAATACGGGTAAGTGCATCTGCAACCTTATTCTTCTCGCCAGAAATGTGCTCTATTCGAAAGTTGTACTCGGAGAGCTCATCCAACCACCTCGCCTGAGTGTTTGGGGCTTAGTGTGGATTTAGACTGGAAATAAACCAGTGGCTGATGATCTGAGCGAACAATAGTCTCAGGAGCTCCCAGCAAGATGTGGCGAAAGAATCGGAAGCCCTCCACAATGGCAAATAGTTCGGTCTCAGGAATAGGCCAGCGTCTCTGTGTATCAGAAAGAGTGACGCTGTGATAGCCACATGGCTTCATACCTTTTCCTTGATCCCGCAATACTACTTGACCAACGTGTGTGCCTGATCCATCGACCTCCATAATAGATGGCAGTTTCTGATCTGGAAGCTGTAGTACTGGAGCATGGCAGATGGCACTTTTGAGATTATCAAATGCCTGCTGCTGCTCGGATTCCCAGACAAACTCTGCATTATCCTTAAGGAGACGATTGAGCGGCTCGGCAATCTTGGAGAACTTTGGTATAAATCTCCTACAGTGCCCGCTCGTTCATAAGAAACTTTTTTTTAAGAAACCAGCCGCTGGGATTTAGAATAATAAGAAATTTCCAGCGAATACGAAAAGCGCTGGAATTTGACGATCAGAAATAAGAAAATCCAGCGTACTAGGTGCCGATAATTAAGAAATAGCTGGCGCTAATTAGCGACTACAGTGTGGGCCCGATTTTAAGCAACAACCGTTTAATTAACTAAACAATTTCCAGCCTTTGCAAAAGTATGTCCCTTATATTTCCGTATATGTAGGCTGAAATTCAGCTCGTAGTAGGCTGAACCTACTTAAGAAAATCATTGGCTGGGATAAGAAAGTCTGTCGCTGCGGAAGTCCAAGAGTTAAGAAATTTCTTTTGAGCCCTATATATTTGCTGGGCGCTGGAAAATCCGGATCGGCGCGATAAGAAAGGGGACCCGCTGGCCGCTGGATCGAAATGACCCGTTTCTTATGAACGAGCGGGCACTGTAAACTGGCCGACCATGCCCAAGAATGACCGAAGAGATGACTTGCCATCTTTAGCCATACGGCGTAGAGGCTGTTTACCAACGGTTGGACCATATGACACTGGAGGCTGGATAGCCATGACTGCACGGATTCTGTCTTCGATGATGGATAGGCCTGCCTCAGAGATATGGTGTCCGATAAAATCGACGGATCTGACGAACAACTCAACCTTAGAAGGCCTGATGTAGAACTGATGATCTCTGCAGCGCTGTAAGAACTGTCGAACATCCCTACAAATTTAGAACCTTGTGTTTACCTTGTGTTTACCTTGTGTTTCGAGCCAAGTAGGGCCCTACTTGGGCAATGTCGGCAGTAAAATGGCAAAACCAGCCAAAATCGGGTGAAATGAAGTTTCCGATAGTTTGTTTTTTATTGTTGATATCGATGGTTTGGGTCGATGTAAGACATATGGAGCGAAGTTTTGGGTGGAATGGCTTTGGTAACCTCACTTTTTGAGGCCTCAAAGTTGTGCTACTCGGTACCTGCCCTGTACTTGGGGCTGTACCAAGGCTGTACTTGAAAACATTGGGAAAAAATATTTTTGGAATCTGTTTTTTTTGGGCTATTACGCTTATTTAGTCCTTACTATGGACAGTCTCCAAAGATTTAACTGAAAAAAACATTTTACACTTCCTGTTACAGCACCTCAAAGTTAGGTCGGTATGGGCATTGGGTAGGTAAGGGGTAAGTAGGGGGCAATACCTACCCTGTACCTAGGCTGTACCTGGGCTGTACCTGGGCTGTACTTGAAAACATTGGAAAAAAATATTTTCAGAATCTGTTTTTTTGGGCTATTACGCTTATTTAGTCCTTACTATGGACAGTCTCCAAAGATTTAACTGAAAAAATATTTTACACTTCCTGTTACAGCACCTCAAAGTTAGGTCAGTATGGGCATTGGGTAGGTAAGGGGTAAGTAGGGGGCAATACCTACCCTGTACCCGGGCTGTACCTGGGCTGTACTTGAAAACATTGGAAAAAAAATATTTTTAGAATCTGTTTTTTTTGGGCTATTACGCTTATTTAGTCCTTACTATGGACAGTCTCCAAAGATGTACATGGCGATGTCCGATCCTCGGTACTTGAGTATAGATGCATGATAGGTAGGGCCCTACTTACCCTTGTTTATGTCTAAACATGGCCATACTTACCCTGTACTTGAGTATAGATACATGATAGGTAGGGCCCTACTTACCCTTGTTTATGTATAAACATGGCCATACCAGACTAGTACTTGAGTATAGATACATGATAGGTAGGGCCCTACTTACCCTTGTTTATGTATAAGCATGGCCTTACCTGACTAGTACTTGAGTATAGATACATGATAGGTAGGGCCCTACTTACCCTTGTTTATGTATAAACATGGCCTTACCTGACTAGTACTTGAGTATATATACATGATAGGTAGGGCCCTACTTACCCTTGTTTATGTATAAACATGGCCATTTCCGATCAGTACCTGAGCATAGATACATGATAGGTAGGGCCATACTTACCCTTGTTTATGTATATACACAAACTGATGCTATCTATTTACACTACACAAATGCCATGTCGTACTGCAGGCCTAAGTACTTAGCAAGCTCGTCCTCGCTAGGATTTTCATCTGGACATTCTGCTTGAAGAAATATGCTCGAGGGTCAAGAACCACCGCAGTTTGCATGCAAGGATGCTTCACAATTACTACTTGCGACGCGATCTGATCTGCGAGCATGAATGGCTCTTTGGTATCGAACACGGTGTCAGGGTTCTCGGGGTCATCGCAAAAGAAACGGCCAGTGACGTTGTCCGGGCCAACTATGGAGTTCATCCGGTTATACATGGCGATCTTCGCTTTTTGCTGGATTTGACACTGTGTGTGACACTCAAAACTGTCACATGTCACTTCCTATGGTAGGCTGGGTGACCGTCACCAGTAGACGGGAAACACCCGTTAGGTATTTATGTATGCCTCTGATTTATCTATCTCACTTTTACCGTTTTGATTCCGTAACCCTTAACTCAGGGTTTATCTCAACAGTTAGATATATATTACCGCCGAACCATATATCTACCAGGTTTGGCCCCACTTGCGTTTTATTTAGCCACTGCGAGATTGCCACCATGAGTGGCTAAGCTCGGACGCCTGGGATGGGGTGAGGCGCTCCGCGCGTGAGAGTGCCGGCAGTCACGGGTATGGCCTAAATTTTATGGGTTGATTTACGGCACGCCGCACCGGTTGGAGAACGGTTTTCTACGGGTCTTAATTGGATTGGTTTACGTTTTCTGGTTGGATCCCACACCGTTGCGTATTGGCCGCCGCTACCACACGACTTCCCTGAATTATTTGATCTCTCACGGCTGCCGTATCGGCGACCCACGCGTTCCTTGGCCGCCCGGAACTGCCGCACATCTCGCGTTCCGTTGCCTCACTCCGCCCCTTCAGTCCTTCTCAAGATGGTTGCTTCTACTCGAGCCACCGCTAGCATGGCGAATCGCCGACGCGCGCTATCCACGATTTTTGATTCGGCAGCTGCGAGACACGCCAACACTCCAGCCACGCCGCCGGCAGTTCAGCCGGCTGCCAATTCAGCAGGTGCTGCGTTCCTGGCCTCGGTGCGGACGCTGCAACGGGAACACTTCGACATGAAGGTCTCCAAGTCCGTTCGCCAAAAGTTATTCGAGGACAAGAACGGGCGATTTTTTGGGACTGAGTGCCACGCGTCCGCGCTCTTCGCCAGGATGGTCTCTGCGCTGCAGACAACATTTGTCACGGAGGACATTGGTTTCGCACCCCTTTTCCTGTTGGACGATGCTACCCTCCCCATCCGCGTGGAGGCCAACGCCTTATTGTTCTCCACGCTCGAGCTCATGGTTGACCCCGCGTCGCCAGCAGCGGACTGGATGGGTGACGGGAGGGTGACGGGAGGAATTTCCGTGCTTTTCGGTTCGACCTACGGCGAACACGTCAAAACACGGCCATACTTGGCCCCTTCCCATTGCAGGTAGGGCAATGCTCGCCCCGGGTTCGTCCCGAGAGCAAGGCAGGTAGGGCCCTACCCGGTCATGCCGTCGCGTTCAATGTCAGTGAAGGTGGCGCGTGCCGGATGATTGTCGTATTCTTCCGTCAGAATGATTCCATCCCAAAAGAGTTCCTCAACTAAATCTATAAACCCATTCGTGGGATTGGCATCCCATTCGAGGACACGTTGCCTCTTGAAGGCATCGTCCGCACGCGGCGGCGTCGTCAACCCATCGCCCTCACCCGGAGAATTTGGCAAGCGATATGCAACAGTGGCTCTTTTCGCGGGATTGACCCTCCGTCTCTCCTCCGGAATCCCACCTTGCGCCAATCTCTGTGCGCGGGATGTCATCGCCTATTGTGCCTGCACACCGCTTTTGCCCACGTACGTAACTTGCTGTACCATCATAAGTATGGCGTAAACATGGCCCTACCTAAGCAGTTTCAACGGCCGAGATGGTGAAACACGGCCTTGTTAGCCTTGTTTTACTGCCAACATTGGGCAAGACGTACATAAAACGGACCATGTTTGATCTGTGTTTAAAAACACGTGGCAAACTTGGCCATTTTTGGGCAATGTTGGCAGTAAAACAAGGCAAACCACGTTGTGTTGCGCCGCGGAAGATGTTTACCTTGTACCTGAGTAGAATTGCCCTGGTATGGCCCGGTTCGAACAGCATTCACGCGAACACAAGGTAGACATCTTCAGCGGCGCACATGGCCCAAATCAATGCCCCAAATGCAAAACCCAATGGGGAAACGACCCAAACATGGTCATGTCTAGACCATACCTTAGGGTGCAGGGGCAAGCGTGGACAAAAATCGGTCATTTTCATGAAAAAACAAGTTGAGCTCAAAAGAAAGGGGCTTGCTCGCAAAATACGATGGTGAAAACGGCTTGCTCAAATATTCTATGGGCCATTCAGGAATGGTCCAGAAGTGGGAAACCCTTGAAAAAATATGCACAAAAGAAAGCGCAACAGAAAAAACATGGGTCCCATGACCCGGAATCGCCACTCGCGCAGGTTCAGATCGCCGACCGTTCGCGGACAGGTTCAGACCGTTCAGATCGCGGCGTTCGAAAATCGAGAGTCTTCAGTTTATCCCAGAAGATGCCAGGCGATTACAGTACACATTACTCGAGTGATGACACAAAAGACAACGTCGCGCGATCGGGTGAGAGACACGGCATCGATAGCTCGATATCTGATAGCACGTTGACATGCGACATTCACATTGCGATAGCCGATGGCAGAGGTGACCGCGTGTCACCGTAGACGTCATGTCAATGTCATGTCACCATACTTGTACAGTGCACAGTTCGAGTTGTCAGTCACGGTACTTGTAAACGTTGGAGTTCGAAATTCCTCCTCTTCTCGTTGACCATCTGTACAGTGCAGTGCCTGTCTGCACTGTACAAAATTCTGCTTGCGCTTTTGCTTTTGTTTCCATGCGTTGCTTCTGAATTCATTCTTGCTTTTTCATATTTTCTCCTGCGTGCAAGTACTAGTGCCGTAGTGTTTTTTACGCGCAGATGTAGTTAGATCTGCGCGTATTGAACGTTTACATGGGGTGAACGGGAGATTTTTCCCGCTAGTCCTTTGGACTAGATTTGGTTGGTTCGAATCCAACTCACCCCCTCTAAACTTTAACTCTCCTTAACTTTCTTCTTATTTTTTCCCCTTTTTTCCCTCGTTACTAACCTCTTTTTCGTTGGCGCTATTTTTCAGATTGACTCGTGAGTTGGACCGGCGAAAACGCGATTCAACCCACGAACGACTCCATCGCCTTCGACTTCTATTCTCCTTTGACCCCTTGTCTTTGAATTGTTTTCGTTTGCGTGCTTGTTTTTTTTCCAGATTTACTAACGATTGGTTCCTTGTCCTTTGATATAGGATGGCTGAAAATTTATGAGGAGCAAGGCACGTGCTCATCAACGACGCCAACACTCGCGTTGTAGATTGTAGATAGGCTTATTGTTTGTATTTTACGAAATAGTTTTCAAGTAGGATTTGAAATAGTATTGTAGTGAATATTTAGGGAGTAGATTAGAAAATATAGTACTTACGCGATATTGGTTTGTATTAACTGTATTGCATAATGTATTCATTTGTGCGTTAGAACCCATGCTTGTTTGCATTCGTGTGTCCTATCGTATTGAGCATGTAGTTACGTAGCGAGTAAAAAATAGTTTCGAATAGCAATTGCTATTGCCTTGTCGCATTTTCACATATCACATGCATACTTTTCAAAGCACGAAAGCATCAGCTAGGAAGTATAGTGCATCCCAACTTGCGGTATGCATACTAAGTTTCAATATGTTGTGCATGCAACATATTGAAACTTAGTATGCAACGCATACATAGCATATCCAATATGTGTGTGTTAAAGCATATCATTAATATGTGTTTGCTATTCGTTGAAAGACCGAATATCTAGGTAGATATGGCCATGTTTACATCGTATTCGATATGCGGTAGATATATACATGGCCATGTTTGATCAGTACTTGAGAATAAACACATGATAGGTAAGGCCATACTTACCCTTGTTTATGTATAAACATGGCCATGTTTGATCATTACTTGAGAATAAACACATGATAGGTAAGGCCAAACTTACCCTTGTTTATGTATAAACATGGCCATACTTACCTTGTACTTGGATATAGATACATGATAGGTAGGGCCCTACTTACCCTTGTTTATGTATAAACATGGCCATACTTACCTTGTACTTGAGTACAGATACATGATAGGTAGGGCCCTACTTACCTTGTTTATGTATAAACATGGCCATACTTACCTTGTATCTACCCAATGTCTAAGTGATTCATGCATTCACGTGCGTACGTATGGTGCGTTAGACATTGGGTAGGTACAAGGTAAGTAAGGGGTAAGTAAGGCCAAAAACCACGACCAAACATGGCCTTACTTGGGTTGTGTTGCGCCGCTTAAAAACTGACTAAACATGGCCATGTCTGGTCGTGGTTTTTGGCCATCCAGACACAAGGTAGATACAAGGCAAACATGGCCCTACCTACGATTCCTAAATTTGTAGGGCATGCTTCACGTGGCTGTCAAAATCTGGACTGTACACTATGGCGTCATCCATGAAATGAAAATGACCAAGAACTGATCGATGAAGTCAAAGAATGCTCGATTTCCAACACGTAGAGCGGTCGCAGGAGCGTTAGTTAACCCGAAAGACATCACTGTCCACTCATATGAACCGTATCTGGTACGTATTGCTGTCTTGTGAATGTCGTCTGGATGTATGGGTATCTGATGGAAGAACTGATTGAAATCAAATCTGCTAAACCATCGTGCCCCTTTAAGCTGTTCAAGAAGGGTATCGTGAGGTGGCAATGGATACGTGTCCTTTATGGTGATGTTATTAAGGGCTCGATAATCACAGCACATCCTCCACTTCCCCCCTGGCTTAGGAGCGAAAATGATTGGACATCCATATGGTGATGATGATGGACGAAGGATACCCAGTTCGACATATTTGATGATCTGTCGTTTGAGCTCCTCCATCATAGGCACTAAAATAGTACGAACTGGCTGTGATGGTGGCTTATGCCCAGGTTCAATGTTGATGCGATGATATCCACCTTCAAACCGTTCTGGCCTATGGCCAGCTGGAAGATCCTCCTGGAAAATATCTGAAAAGTCTTCTCTGATTAGATCACGTGCTGCTGTGACCTTTGGGTCTTCCATAGTGGTGTCTGAGTCTGCTGCTGCCATGACCAATTCACCATCGACCTCTGAGAGAGAAAAAAAGATAAGCTACGGCTTCTTCAGCCGACCCACTGGATCGCATACGTCGTAGGTGCTTCCTCATAGTGGTGGCACTGACCAATTCCATTTCAGGAAGGTCATCTGAATCTGGAGTCTGTTCAACTCTGGACAGAACTGTACGAACACTGGAACCTGATGAGTGTTTCCTGGTGATCGTCATATTCTTGGACTGGAAGTCAATGTGTGGGTTCCTTCTTTCCAACCAATCCTGTCCCAGGATGACTGTGAAGGGTTTCATGTCAATGATATAGAAATCTTCTGTATCCTTATACTTACCCAGCGTGAATGTAGCATTGGGAAGATAGGATGTACATGGTAATTGGCTTCCTCCAGCCGATCCCACTGAGAATGATGATGAGTCTGTTGGTGATATACCAAGCTGAGAAGCGAACTGTCTGTCGATAAATGACGATGTAGCTCCTGGATCTACCAAAATGTGAGTACTCTGTCCATATACTTTCCCTTTGTATAACAACAGCTTCTTCTGTGATTTCAGCTGTGCTGTCTGAGATCGCATCTGTGCGATGTGTTCTAAGGGAGTATCCATCTGCTGGAACTGTAATGTCAGACTGGAAAGGACTTCTTCCGAGATACTCTCAACCCGGCCACTTGCTTCAGTGGCATTTTCAGGCTGATTTATCTTTGGGGTGCCCTCATCACTGGTACCTGTGCAGTACCCGGAGAGTTTCCCTGAGGAGCTGGAGTTGATGCTGGAGCTGTATCTGGAGCTGCAATTGCTGAATTGATGCTCTGCTGATTCTGTAGCTCCTTAACCAGGGTGTTGACTGTTTTTACAAGTTTGTTAGACTCGTTTTTAGCACCCCGATTATTCTGCTGCTGTTGTCCTCTGTTCTGATTATACTGACGATATCCAGGATTGGGAGCCGGAGGCTTGCCTTGTATGGCATTTCCATCTGCTGTGGTGGTGGCGAAGCAATCCTTTTTTATGTGACCAGGACGACCACAACGCTGACAAGGCTGGGGAGGATTTGCTGCTGTTCCTTTTCCTTTTCCTTTCCCCTTGCCTTTTCCTTTGCCTTTTCCTTTATTTCTCTGGAAATTCTGGTTGGCATTCTGATTCTGGTTGCCTCGATTCTGGTTGGCTCTGTCATATGGCTTATTGCCACGGCCCTTGTCCTTATCTTTCCTGACTGGGCCTCCTGACTATTCCTTCTGTCCCCTATAGTGAAGGGTCTCTGCCTGCTTCGAATGAACTACATAATTCAAATCGAGCAGGACCTGTGTGGTCTGTGCCCACGACAGGTCATTCCTTTCATCCTCTGTCAGAAATCTGAGATGAAACTGTTTCCGAAGGTCTGACTCCATGTTACTGACTAATCTGGCCTTGATCAAGACATCATCCAAATCAACTGATGCTAGAGAAGCCAGTGATGTGAATGTGCGTAGGTAATCTGCAAAAGTCTGGTTACCCTGCTGCAGTGCCATAAGATGCTTTTTGGCAACTGATCGCTTGTGGGGATTTCCGAACTGTCTGAGGAATGTATTCATGACATCTTCATACGTGGCATCTGGTGTTTTAGCCACGACCTGAAAATAGTGTCTGTCATTATTCTGAATGAACGTGAGGAAGACTGTGATGAGATCCTTGTCTGGTGCACCTGGATATGTAAACTGAAAATATCTGTCTACTGTATCCATCCAAACCTCCGCATCCTGTCCGACTTTGTACTCCTTCGGTGTATTCATTTTCGCCTTAGGGACAATTGCGGCTGGAATTAATGCTGCGGTGGCCTGACCATCATCTGGATCTGTAAATGCAGGCGGGGGATTATCCTCTGAGTAATCCTCATCTGGTTCCTTAGGCTCAGTCTCTGGATCTCTGTACCGACTCATGTCTGTCTTCATTATGCTGATGGCATCGAAATATTCTATCTGATCATACCGGGTCTGTGTGTCAGCATAACCCTTTAACCATGAAGGTATTTTGAATCTGCTGAAATGATCATAAGAACCCAGAATGTCAAAGTACCAGTTAGTCGGATCTTGATCTATAGCTGGTATAACTGCTGGTTCTTCTGCCATCTAAAAAAAAACACCACACCAACAAAACCTTCAAAATGGATGTGTGTGTGTGTGATATATATATATATAGTACATGTATTATTTTTGTACATTGATATAATGAGATGAAGTATATATATGGTTCCACCTTCTTCCCCCCTCAAGGAAGTGTGAACCCCACAGGCAGTTGTCAAGTGCCTATTACCTCATCAAGAAGCATGCAATTCCAATAGGAAGCAGCTGTACAGTTATTGGGTTGTTGCCTTACAGTTATTGGGTTGTTGCCCGATATATTGGTCATGAATGTGCTGATTTCAGCATGACCAAAATGCCAAACGCAGAGTGTTTCACTATTATATAGTGGCATTTTAGGGTGTGTAGGGTTACTGCGACCCTTATCACCTATAGTGACATAAGGGTGTTACATGGTATCAGTAACACCTAATTATATCAAATTTAAGCAGTATGAACATTTCCTGAAGGAATTAAAGCAAAACTGCATTTAATATGTCACCGTTTACCACGTGGTATCTAGGAGGTATGTTACACCCCTAGTTTTTACACGTGATTTTCAGGGTGTTACAGGGTGTTACAAGTGCTGAAATATTTTGGGTATATTTATCAATAGGTGAAAAATTGGATCAGCGAAAAAAAATTGACCCAAATTTTCATTTTGAAATCATGCGTGTGAGTTTTTCACGCATTCAGCCACTATGTACACCCCTAGGTGTTACACACAAGATTTTTAGGGTGTTACATGAGATATGAATGTGCACTTAATATTTTTCAGGTACCTTAATAGGCATAAAATGATATTCCGTGAAAAAATCGAGTCCAAATTTCAATTTTGAAATCTCCCGCAATAGGATTTTACCCATTTTCACTGTTTTTGGCCATATATATATATATATATGTTACGTTATGAGCGCGCCGCGCGCACATGAGCGCCGATTTTTAGCATGAGCGCGCCAGGCGCGCTTGTGCCAGAAACTGTTTAGCGCAAGCGCGCTAATCGGCGCGCTTGTGCTAATCATGAGCGCGCCTGGCGCGCTCATGCCAAAGCGCGCTCATAACATAACATATATATATATATATAGCAATGTGTACATCTTATATAACTCATGTAACATATCTCACTTTTACACATGATATTTTTCATGGCATTTTCGTGAAGATATGTGATGGTCAACACATGGGGTTTTGCTGATTGAAACCCACGACCATGCAAAAAGTGGTGATAATGTGTGTTTTATCAACAATGACTTGTAGTCACTGACTGATGTCTGTCAGATAGTTTTTAACTTACTTAGGACTATCAACTCCGTAGATGACCTTTTCAGGCGAGATTGCTCCTTGGTTCTGTCGCCTGTCTTTGGCAGTCGATCGCATTGCAAAGTCTCACGAGTGAGTCTGCTGGAGATCTGCTTTATATCTTTGGATCTATGATAGTTCTCTGGGTGGTGTCGCCACCCAGATACTAAGTAGTTGGAGCAAATGCTCATAGTATTTCTATTATCTACTTTGTCAGATATCATGTTGAATTTCTGATTGACTGTACAAAGTATGCACTGAATTGTGATCAGGTTTCTGATTCAATTGTCATGATGCATAAGTAGATAATGAAGTTGCTCCTGCGATTGTGTGGGATGCATGGACAGTGCTCAACAGTGACCAACTGTTTATTTGAGCATTGTATACTGCCTTCGGGTCTGGAGATATTCTCCATCCAGCCCTTCAGCAGGTTGTTTTATCCTGTCCCATATGTATCGCCATCGCTTGACATCCAACACGCACATGTGTTCGTTGGATGGTATCTATGTATCATATGTTGATATAATACTTGATCATATACACTTAGTGAGTCAGTGTAATGTCAACATACTTAATGATGTCAGTGACTTATGTATTATATAGGTACTTTCTGATTTAGTACACTAAAGCAAATTGATTTATCATATAAGATGATCTGTATACCAATGCACAGCATGTAGCTAACATGATATATATCAATTTGGTTGGTGGTTGTAATCCTGCATATCTCATCGTGAATGACGAGTTGATTGGTATATTTCACACATGGCTCTGGTGAGTATTCCTTTCATTGATCAACAGTAGAATAGTATCCCATCCCAAATCTTACGTCAGGAAATACCGAGCTAATTATTGTCTTGATGATCATGAGCGGCACCCTATACCAAGTGGGTTCGTTTATAATTTAAACTGGCACAGCAGGTATGCTATGTGATATATTAATGCAACATCTGGTATGTATATGAGATGTGCATCTATACAGTGTAACATGGTTGTATTGCTTATTCAACCCCCGGTTCCACAGGGTACAAGCCTGTGGTCGGTTAGGCGCGGACAAACAGTCACCAAGTCGATCGACAGAACTATATGGTGATTTAAAGTAAGCCCTTACTTTTTAAATTTGCAATACTTCCATGATGCACTGTTATATATGCCTATGTATGCCAACTGTTATCGTGATCAAGTTGGATGTATACATGTGTACATATATATCACAGTATAATATGGTGGTATTATGCTGCATGGTATTGCTGCATGGTATTGTGCTGCATAGTATTGTTGCATACACTTGGTATATACTGTATGTATGGTGTATGCTGCACATGTGGTGTATGCTGCATGGTACACACACATATGACTGCACAACATCAATATTCATCTGATGTTATATTATGTGTCCGACTGCAAACTTTGTATGTACATTTGCCAGTAATTGAACAAACATCATCTCTGTATGCTATGTGCGCGCGTCACAGATATTGAATAGCGTGCTGCATGTATGCATTATGCGCTTTCATCGCGCGTCCCCTGAGCATGATGAAATCATAGCAGGTGTGCGCATATGTTGACAAGCTAAATCATCGTATGCGCGTCGACGAGCGATTTTTGTAAATCATTTGCAATAACGAAATTTTTTATGCGTGCGTTGCACTGAACAATTAGTGCGAATAGCGAATCATCACTGTCGTTGATGCATGTCGCTGCGGTGGTGAACATTTATGTCGCCGGTATGTGTCGCATGGTACGAATGCCATCGCGCGTACGGATCATACATACTGATGACGATTTAATCATTCGCGCGTCCGTATGTCGCATATCGTACCAACCCTGCGAATGATAACAACATGTCTGTGCGATCTGTATACAGTGAACACACCTTGTCGCTGTTATTTTCTGACGATATTTATGCGAGCGATATTGCGAATGCGTTCGCAACGGTAATTCCTCGCGCACTCCGTTCGTTGTTGATTCTGCAGCGGATGTTATTATTCGATATATGTTCGTATATGTGCGATCACGGTCGCCTGTATGTATGCGCGAACCTGTTACATACACAATATACCATATACAATATACAATAGGAGTCAGCCCTGATATTTGGAATGAAGTTCTGAACGAAAGCGACAAAGTACTTCCTTCTTCGCTGTGCCCATGGCCCACTCAAGACCCTCCCTATCATCAGAATGATGCTGAGCATTATTATGGTGGTCACCATGACACGACAATCACCAATGCAAATTCCAAGCCCTTCATAAGCACCGTGAAATGGCCCAAAGTACTTACACTTATGGGGTACCTCCCTCCCTTCTTTGGTACTGTCCTCAACACGATAGGTGTTCCCCGTGGCAAGATTAAACCTCTCCTTAAAAAACTTTCAAGAATCTGTAGGCAACACACCAAAAACAGGCGAGACGTGTTTCTGTTAAACACCACCACCACCCTGAACACTAACCCGCATACAGTTGACATCTTGAGCAGTGAGACCATGACAGAAACAGAAGCTGTGCAGCAATCAAACGACTTTCTTCAAACCCTCCTGAAATAATTTTCATAAGTCTTGCGATATAAGATGTTTCTCTGTCCCCTAGGGAGCCCCCCCCCTCCCACCCCCTCCCCGCCCACCCCTGACCCCTTCCTCAACGTCTCCAAATACCCCCTTAACATTCTTCGACTTCCCTCCCCACCGCTCAGTTTCAGCCACCCCTCCACTCACCCGACCATGGCTGCTTCTCCATCCTCTAGAGTTTTTTGCTTAGCACCTAGCTTTTTCTCTAGATGTCACCCTGCTGAAAAGTGGGTTGAGCCCCTTTGTGGGCGCGCTATAGCAGAGGGAGTAGCCCCTGGTGTTTTCACTAGCCTGCTTTGCAGGGTTACCGCACTCTCAGGACTTTGTCCCCTTTGCTAGCGTAAATGTTTTATTATTATATCTATTGCTGCACTGCACACTCTTATGTGTCTTCGTTTGTCGCGTGGACGAGAAGAATACCAATGTCAAGGTTGTATATTCAACCTTTCAGATTATGCGGTTGCTATTGAACAGTAGCAACTCGCAACAAGTATTAATGGGTATGAGTGCAGTCTGGTATCCAGAATCTACTGCTTGAGCTCAATGATCTCTCATATACGCCAATGCCCCCACGCTTCTCAAGCGTTACCACTATCGGGTTGTGAACCCGAGGGCATTGGGTGAACTAACAGTATCGGCTGATCGAATTAGCCATATGATACCCGCATGGTGTCCAATTCATGCTTGAAGCGAAGACGCGTCCTTTCAGAACAGTTTGTTCTTCAAGAACTGTCTTGCTTCATCATCGAGATGCTGTAATCAGCCTCTCGATGACAGATGTCACTCATCGATGGTGAGTGGATGACATATAGTATGACTGTACATGTCATAGTCGACCGTACTGACGATACTCGACGACCGTATGTCATTATAACATATGACATGACATGACATGACATGACATGACATGACATGACATGACATGACATGACATGACATGACATGACATGACATGACATGACATGATATGACATGACATGACATGACATGATATGACATGACATGGTATGACATGTATGACACATATGTCATCGGTCATATCCCTGACAGGTTGCCCCAAGATGGGCTTAATTTAGGGTTTTAACTGTATATGTATTCTGCAATATGCCTCACTGACTGCTAGTTTCGGGAGTTAACCTGCCAGAAAGGACAGGTTCTCCTGTAGGATGCTTATTTCCGCCGAAGTTGAGTAGGTGTTTGTTTCAGTTCCGTGACCACCTAGTTTGCCAGTCACCACCCTAGGTGGTGTGCTGGAAGTGACGCCTCGACTGTCATTCCTATAGTTAGGGTGTATGACTGTCACCGGTCCCGGAACCCTAGACCCCGAACATATAACGGGAAGAGACTGAGTATTCTCCCCGATGATCGATTCTGATTATCTGTCACATCGAATATACAGTCCAACTGCGGATATATTCGGCAGATTCGCCACCAAATTCGCCTCCGTAACTTTCGCCTCGCTACGCGCGTTAATGAATTAGGTACAGTTTTGGAATGCTGAGACTCTTGCGCATCGGTTGCCATCATCCGATATACCCCACGAGCGAGCGGGGTATATAGCGGATGCTCGATTGAGCGTTCCGAGGGTTGAGCGAGTCAAATCACACGCCATTCTAAGATTTTCCTCAGTTCTTGTTACCAGACAACAACCGAGCAGCAAGGACCCGCCAGTATGCTTCCTTAGACGCATACTAGTAGGTCTGGAAAGGCTCGTAAGCGAAGATGAAATTTTGCGGCCAGGAAAAATCATACATTGCATCAAAAATCAGCCCAAACCCTGAATTTCCGATGACGCGGCTCCGTTGCATTTCAGGGGCAGATTTGTACCAGTATTTCAGATGACTGATGGTTTTCTGATCAGTGTAGGATGACAGGCAGTATGACTGTCATCCGGAGCAGATCTGAAAACTGAGGTTTTCTGATCAGTCGGAGGCATAAGAGGCCAGCTACGGACTGAGAGGGCCTCTTGCCGTGTTACTGTGGACTTGTGTGGACTTTCCCACCCGCCCTCCCTTGTGATTCAGGTACGGATGAGGAGAGGCCGCTTTCAGTGCAGGAGCTGCAGGACTTGGAGGACCTGGAGCAGCTGGGCTCTGAGCTGGAGGCCGTGCAGATCCGGCCCGCAGAGGGGCAGTCGGCTCATTAGAGTGTAGGTAGAGGAGACTAGGACCTGTGCCTGTTCAGTGCCGACCGCTGTGATGAGAGGTAGCTATAGTGATCCTTCGGTGGGGGGCTGCGAAGCTACCTCATGCTGCTTCTCATCTAGGCACTGTTCAGTAGGCTTTGCTAGGTGACGGCTTTGCTATTGCTGTCTTGCCTGACTCTGAGCTGGAGCGGGTAATTATGCTTTTTGAGGGTTTCAGCCCTAGCATAGCATTTTAGGTCCATAGTCTGTACTCTTTAGGGTAATGATATTATTTGCAGGCCTCAGTCCTTTGGCACGAGGGGCGTGTGCCCGCATGCAGAAGGCTGGGGTCGGCAGTCGGGTCGTGGGACCCTGATTCCTGTCTGACGGGAGTCCTTGGTTGTGGCACATCTGGATTTTTCGTATTATTATTTTTGTAATTCCACACGCAGTGCACCGGCCGGGTTCCATTCACATATGTGTCATATGTGTCATGCAAGCTGGGCTATGTAGCCGCAGCTGATTAGAAAACCGATTCTACGTCGTGTCGCGGGGAGGGCTTACGGTAATCTAATGGGAAAATTTCATTCTATAAACTGGTGACCGACTGCCGACGGTCACAGCGGTAGGTCGACGTGACGTGACACCAATCCATAGAATGGGACTCACAGTGTTAAGGATGAATCACATCGTGAATCACACTTCTTAACACTGTGATTGGCCAAGATTGCCAAAATGATATACCAATCTCCGTCCCCTCTCAAAAATCGACTCTTAAACATACGATCGGATGAAGGTAACACAAACAAGCGAAGGTTGAAGCTTCAAGCTAGTGATGCTAGATGCATAAACTTTCCAGGAAAGAGGAAATGAAAATCATTCCCGTCAAGTGGCATCACTTGTAGCTATCAATATCCATCTTTTTCAATTTAGAAGCGCATACGAAATGTTTTTTTCTCAACCCTTACAATCTCAACTAGTGTCAAAACAACTCGTTCGGAGATCCATACACACGTGCAAGCAACAGCGCTTTGCAAGAAAAACTGGTCAGTCAAAACAGCAGGCACTACGTGGGCGTGAACAATGTACAACGGTGTCTAAAATGTTCGTGCCTACTGATTCTTTCGGTGGCATGACCCCAGAGGAGAAGGCGGCCGACGCTCTAAAGAAGCTCTTCACGTTCGTAGCGATCAGAACGGTTTTGAACGAGGAGGAGGAAAGGGAGAAGGAACCTGACGACTTCGATCTGAGCACGGTATCCGCCCTGTAACTTCTCAAACCACCTCAACGACTTGTCAAAAACGTCGTACCGCCGTCTTTTTTGACGCCATATTGTCGGCTTGGCAATATGTTGTGGCCCACACCTCACGCTTCACGATAGTGGGAAGTGTAAAACTCGTAAACTCCGAAAAACACCGAAGGGAACTTCACGCTAAGCCTTACGCTCCAATTTGTTTTTCTACTGTCCTTGTTATTAGCAACGTGTGAAAAGGTACAGATGTGCCCCGTTTTCGAGCGCGGAGGCTTCTAACTCCCTGCAATGATGCTTCAGGAGCTCAAAAGTTTTGTGGACGAAAACCCCATGATACGCTCAGACGAGTAAGTGATTTTCAGCGTTTATCCTCAATCGAACGCGTCCATGCCTCACCCCCCTCAGATCCTTGCTTCCAGCTCGTTTCGTTTAAAGAACCAGACGCTGGTATGTGCCACATGTACAATCCTTCATTATCTCAACCTAGGGCATCTCACAGCAATGCACAAAAGCAAACGGCAGATCAGCAAGGGTCGTGCTGCTCGGCTCAGATCATGAGAAGCTATCACGGAAGCGGTATCATGCGTAACAGTAAGGGCCAAAACAGGATCATAGACAGCCGACCAGATAGACCGTGTCGCTCCCTTGTACCCGTCTTTTCTTTCTATCTGCTACCTTCACACGCGTAGCGAAACTGGAATCAGCTGAGGCTGAGTTCCCTGCGTACCTTTGTGACGGTCAGGTGGCTATCTAAACTATTGCGGCACTCAGCTTTCGAGATGCGGGCGTCAGCAAGTCGCATACTGGAATTGCGGGAGGAATTTGCGGAAGAGGACTTCAAGTGGGAGCGCGTTCAGGATGATGTGTTGCAGAGTATGAAGAAAGACAATGGGGAGCTCATGAAGAACTACATGATTGCGAGTATGTCTTTCTCCTCGCTCGACCTCGGGTCAGTTGATGAGGGGTTCGCCGATGAGGGTGAAGAGGATGAGAAAAACAGCTGAAATGCCAACTCAAGTAGTCTTGAATGTGTACTTCAAAGTGCTGGCCTGATGCCGAGTCATGATCGTGTGGCATCGGTTTTCTCAAGCAAGCAAAGTTTGAAAAGGCGACTATACCCTCTGCGACAAAAGTCCGTTTCGTATCAATAATTGCGTGCAACGTTCATTGCAATTTCATAGGCCTTAGAATTCAAGGGAGAACTGATTTGATAGGTAGACGATTTATGCACCGCAATTCGCCTGTGTTTCACACCAAGATGCTGACAATATTTGCAATACGTTTAATGCCAGACGTCTTCAGTATGTTGAAGCCGTCGGAGTGTTTGCTACTCAATCTTCTATCCTTATGCAATGAGCTATCGGAGAATGACAAGAAACAACTTAGTAAAACTGCCTAAGCATGCGAGCTCTACTGAACTTCCACAGGTGCAACCCTGTCGGTACCAGCTCATTTGTTGGTAAGCCCTTAAAGAATTTCATAACAGATTAAGGGTGGTATTATACCCCTATTACGTGTGGTATTATACCCCTAGTTCTTTTGTAGAAGACATTTGAACTTGTATGGAATGCGTGTCAGTGGCCCCAACATGCAACAGCTTTTATTTTTGGGGGGTTATCCTGTTTCCGTTCCCTCCTTGGCGAATTGTGTTACATTTAATTGATTTTTAAAGTTGTTTGTTTTAGGTTCAGGCCGGGTTGGGGATTATATAAATTTTGAACTTTGCTTCTTTGTTGGCGGTGCTTGCGAAACCCATAGACAAGCTATTTTTGCTCCCGAATGAGAGATCTTCGCAACGTGCTTGCGCCATCTAATCGGCCTTAACGTGACCTTTAATCATAAAACATTTACGCTGAAATAGAAGATCAAGTCATACAAACGGGCCGTAATCCTGCTAGGCAGGCAACTGTAATCAGAAGGGTTTGTTTTCTAAATCATAGCGCGCCCCGGAGGACTCATCAAAGTCGTATTAACTAAGGAAACCGCAACATGATAAACCTGAACCGGGGTGTTATGTGGAATTAGCACTTTAAACAATATATCTTACAGGCAGGAAGATATCACAAAGATTGACTAATAATTTAGGACAGCAGGTCCTTGCAAATTGTGTTCAAAATAAATCGGGTTTACTCCGGGCTTGCAGCCCCTTTTGTTCAGAGTAGCAAGGCAGCGGGGTCCGATCGAATCGACCCGCTACTCGTATCTACCAATGGCAATCTGCCACCTCAATGACCTTAGCAAGACATATCAAGATTTCTTGTCACCTGTGCATCATCAATGAAATATCTAACGTATCAGATTTCTCCACTTTCCAGTCTTGTAGCCAATCTACTGTTTATGCCTGTTCCTACGAGGTGCCACATCCACCTCATCCTCGTCATCAGAGTTGTTTAACACAATCACACTGAGATGCTCGGGCTTGTCATTGGAAGTCTCCATTGCCCATCGGTGAAACACTTGATGACAGACTACCTGCCACATTACGACACTATTGCCGTTGTCATACAACGGAGATGCCGGGCGAGCACGTGCAAACGTGTAATGTTTGTATGCCGGAGATACAGATTGGCCCCAAGGAGCATATGTCATGGGAGAACAGACTTTCCCCCCACGGTATTGGGGTTCTGATCCCTCCTTGTTTCGCCCCTCGCCTTGAGTGACCCTGTACTTATCATCTGTCATCTGCCCCGGTACCGATCGCCCGATTCGCACCGATTAAAAACTCAACTATTTTATCTTATGCAGTTTAGACCGATTGTACCACCACCTGCTTTTCTGGTTATCCTGCGGACTCAGTGATATATCACCGATATATATATATATATATATATATATCTCACTCTTTCCCTAAGGTTATAGGGCCCTACCACTTATGTGGTGGTTCTTTCGCATCTTCCGCTTGGCACCAATGGGAGGCTGAGCTGCAATCTTCCTATCCTTCTCCATCAACTCAAGATATGAATAAATGTTACAAAGCCATGGGGACTCGAAGCGCATCCTCTTTCCGAACCGCTGCGCCATCTTGGTCTTGAGCTATTCAGGTTGGTCATCTGACTGCTCTGTCGCCTTATTGTCATCCGCGTCATCGGCGTCACTCGGGTCAGAATCCACCAGCAGCTTCGGCTACTTCTTTGCTTACTGTCTCCCGACCCCCGCGTCATACCGGCCTTATGACGGTCATCAGTGGCATCGTTGTCATTGTTGACATTATTGTCACCTTTGCCATCCGGCGAGTCGATGGCATACGCCGGCGAGTTGGGGGTATACGCCGGTGAGCTGGGGGGATATGCCAGCGAGGTGATGTCATATGTTGTGGAACGTGCATGCAGGATGTTGGGCTATCGTTAACGATTATCGTACCTATATGTAGCCGCAGGCGCAGCTGATTAGAAAACCGGACCGAAAACATGAAAACAAAACTTCCAAAACAGAAATGTGAGACTTGCAGGCCTTCAGCTTCACCGAGTCGATCGAACGATTGTCGTTCGCGCTTTAACGCGTTGCACAAATCTAACAGCAAGAGCACGAGGTGGCGTCGGATAGCTGCGGCCCTGAAGCCTGAACACTGAACACCGAACACTGAGCGTGTCATCCCCTCTCGTCCGATTATGAAATGATTGTCTTCTATTCCGAATTCCCCTTCGCTTGAGTCAACAGTCAAAGAGTCATGAGTCTACAGTCTTGAGTGCACGCGGTCATCTTGCCATCTTAAACTTGATCTTCGAATCCGTGATGGCATGACCGCGTGGGATCATGACTTGAATGGGTATAATTACCGAGTAATTTGAACTTGAATGATTATACGTTACCGAGTAATTTGCCGGGTGCGCGACACCCAAAAATACATTTTATTGGACTAGGGCCTGCCCCTCCCTACGCACTTTTCCCATCGTCCGCCCCTCCTCCCCTCTACAAGGGCGCCGGCGCGCTGGCGCCGTGATTTAATCCATGCGCCACGCCAGCGTTGGCGGCACCAAATAGATCCAGGCGCCACGCCAGTGGACGTGGCGCGCCACCACCCTGATATAACTTGCGCGCCACGCCACCGCCAACGCCAAAAATCCAAAGCGCATCCTTGATCACGATCATGCATCATCGGCACATCCGCATCCCGGTAAGCTTCTCTGGTCGTTGTTGGAGCTCCCAAACGGACGCAAACGGCAAAGGACCAACAGCAACAGGCGAACGCACATGGACATGCGCCCACATTCGATTGTTATTGGCACTTCGGAAGGGACCAAAAAATCGCAGTGCACACATTCGACGCATCGAGGCAGGAATAAAACATAAACCAGCCAACCCGGCCGGTGCACTGCGTGTGGAACGAATAAATACGGAACAATGGTCCCGATGTAAAACCCGTCCACCTGGTCCCCACCCGAAGGCAGCTAACCCAGGGCTACCTAGAGCACTCTGGCTCAAACATACGGTCCCGCTGGACCCAAACATAATTACCCTAAAGAGTACAGGCTATGGACCAAAAATGCTAAGCTGGGGCTGATACCCTGAAAAAGCATAATCGCCCGCTCCAACATAGAGTCGGGTATGATGCCAATAACAAAGCCATCACCCAGCAAAGCCTACTGCACACTGCCTAAATGGGAAGCAACATGAGGTAGCTTCGCAGCCCCCCATCTGAAGGATAACTATTGCCACTTCCCACTACAACGGTCGGTACTGAACAGACACATCTCCTAGCCTCCTCCGCCTAAGCACTCTACTGAGCCAACTGTGTTAAATATTCGCGGTCCGGACGTTTTCGGAAAGGCTCAAGATATATTCTCAGAGTTGAATAATATAGGAGAGTGTCTGTGTTTCACGGTGCCACGAGTAGGACATACCAGAACTGCCATATCTGACTGTCATACGGTGACGGCCGGATAGCCAGATTCTAGCACACCACCTCCTAGGAGGTGGCACCGTGAACACAGATACGCCACTTAATCTAAGGTGTTCCTAGTTACTGCTACTAATGACCCGAAGATTAACAGAGTGTCACGGCAAGCAGGTTAATGAAAATCGTGCTAAGTTAAGCTACAGGGGCCTGTCCCCGTGTTAGGTGGACAATCGAAGAATGTTGAAAGCTGCCGGGCTACGTTCCCAAGCGGGATCTCTCTGTACTCTTAACACCTAAATGACGAATTCGTCTTGAGCAGTATAGCATCAGAACGAGCGTGGAAACTGCCATAACTTCTACGTCGGTAGACTATTTGACATGTATGAAGTATTGATGTCCATATTTGAGACTTAGGCAAGGTCCCTCAACTATGCGAAGGCCCTCAAACTCGATATATCGAGCAAGAAGCTTACTAGAAAGTGCAGGGGTGGCCTACTGGTAGACGATAAAAGTATGCCCCATGAAGGTTGCTCTAAAGGCCTCAAATAAAGTATATACTAGTTTTTCCCATTGGCATACAGCATGATAAGTCTTCACCCACTCATAACAGGAAGCCAATAGTGGTGCCAAGCTCATGGCGCATGATCGCAAATGCCCCCAGGAATGGGTTCAGCCTGATTTCCTCAAGTACATACGGGGAATGTGGATCACATATATTGAGGTATGCACACACGGCGTGAGTGATAACATGGTGACATGGCATCCGCATGATTCCATTGTACAAGGTGGGCGAAGAATCGTAGGATGGTTAGAACTCGAGTTATCGCCGGAAACGTAAAAACTACGTACCTGGAAAACAACATCAGTACCAGCAGTATATCGATTCGTCATTTACGTTAAGGGAACTGACGATCGGACCGCTGTGTTCAAGTGTGTTAGTCTAAGCTTTGCCGCGTCGATTGTGGCTCTACCGGCCAAGATGATTACGCGGCAACAAAGATCGGAGACAACAAACACCATGGCAGCCAAGAGCGTAGCTACTCCATCAAGGATCATTTCTGGAGCACAGTGGAGGGAGCTTGCCAAAAGAAAACGCAGGGAACAGAATTAACAAACGTCGTAGGAGTCCTCGTCGTCGTAGCCAAGTGGCTCAGATAACTCACTGCCGGAAAATATAGTCATATTGTTCATGCTGAAAAGAGTAAACTGTACCTGAGTCCGGTGAATCATGCTGGGCGCCCATAAACAGCGCACCGCTGCCTAATGAGAGTGGGGCTGTCGCTCGAAGGGGGCGTCCGATTCATTTTCATTTGAAGAATTCTCGAAAACTGTTGTCTGGCTAAAGGCCCCTTGGGGCAAACTACCTGCAGCAGCTGCATCATCATTGGAGTCGCCGGGAAAATGCTGCGAGGTGTGCCCATCCTGCTCGTGGTAGCAGGGCTCGACTGAAGGGGCGATAACTATCGAGGGAATCAAGGATGTACAATTTCCGGTGAGCTCTTGCGAGCACCACCAGAACCAGATGCACGAGCACGTGCTCCACGACGTACACGCTCACGACGTCCAGAAGGCGGACCAGAGTGGTGGTGGTGGTGGTGATGGTGGTGGTGACGTTCAACGACCGTGGTCACCACCTTGTCGTTCCCAGCGCGCTGTTTCCCACGATTGTTATGAGGAATGTACGGTTTGGGCTTGGGCTTGGGAGCTGACTGCGTGGGGGCACGCCACGTCGCTACATCCCCATATGGGGAACCCCACCTCGAAGGGAGAGGGGTCACTGGGCTGGCTTTCATACGCTCGACAGCCACATGCATCCAGGGAACAACTTCCTCGTCGTTGAAGTTGAATGGAGAAATCGAAGAAAGAAACCACCCAGAGAGCTCGCAGGCGTCATTAAAAAGTGCTACTTTCGACTCATACAAGTCCCCCGGCACACTGATGTCGTAGCGCAGCTTGTTGTTGAATGCAGTTTGGGAACCTTGATCAACGGAAACCGCGCTGTCCGTTTGCGCGGTGCAGTCCGAAAAATGCTGAGAGGCTACCACCGCATGGCTGGTAGAAACATCGAGACTTTCGCACGAGCCAACGTCCAAGGCAAGTGCTTTATAATGTCTCAAGGCAACGATAATATCCGGAATCAGCAAACGTGCCTTGGCGCGACCAATATAATCGACGCTGGGAACTTGTCAGATGACACATGATGATTGCATGTGACGGCTGCGTCATATCGCGTGAGCGACAGCGACACAGTGACTGCAATGAACGTCGCCGGCAGGAGACGGTGAACACAACGACATCGCGGACACCATTCGATCGCCGCTGCCGTTGCGTGACTGCTTACTCGTTCTTCGTTGACCCATCCCAATCCTCATAAAATCCTCATAATATATGGTTGGGTTTCATCCCAAGCAAGGTTGGCATACGCCAACCTCGACTTCCACATCTCAAGAGCACGCGTCCCTCCTCGCCATCGGATACCTGCGACATGATCTGCCCACACCTATGTTGGCAGATACGCGATACGCGTAAAAGTTCGAGAGCCCGAAATACAGTACGTAAATTACGAGTAGATTACGTAGGGTATATGCCCCCCAGTGTTAAGGGCTCAATTTTACGTTTGACGCCCGTATGACACAGCCTCAGCCTCAGACAGGCTTGACACGACTTGACGTGACACTTCGACAGTTCCGAGTTCGACTTCTTGAATAGTTGAATTTTCTCACATCACACATTGACACATGTGTCAATGTGCCATTCCGATTGTGCGGCTGAACGCGTGAAGCGCTTGAAACCTGCTGAACCCTGAACGAATCCTTACAAAAATGTCTGCTGCTGAGAGTGATACTGTGTCCACGGTTTCAGCGAACAAACAATTGGGAATAAATGAATCTCGATCATCGTCTAAAAACCTTCATTTTAACACAATTTTCGTCGTCTAAAAATTATTGCCACGTCGTCTGAAATGCGCCACGTAAGCGACACGTAAGCGACACGTAAGTCGTCCCGCAAGTTTTATTACAAAATATTACTCGTTTTTTTATTTGTGCATGATGCTTTCGTACTCGGCGAGTCCCGGTAGATTTTTGTTGTTGCATTTTTGTTCATGTGCATGCATAGCATGGACAAGTATGCAAATATGGCTACATCCATGTGCACTTTTGGACAGCGTGCGCGGTACACATTTATGGATGTGCATATTCAGATGCTTCAATTCCCAGAAAACAGGTTGCAACTGAGATGGGTACTAGCATATAATACAAAAATATATATCATCATACACATTTAATCATTATACACCAAATAATTGTCTATGAAGTCTTCTAGGCAAGAGTTTTCGATTCATTTCACAGTGCTAAGGTTATTATATTGCTGGTACATTGGAATCTATATCTTCAATCCATCATTATTTGCAGCACTCGTAGAAATCGTCAAGCACGTCGTCACGCCACAGTCACATGACAAACCCCCCGCAATGAACATTGCATGTCTTCCGCGCCCCTGTATTTTCATTGTAGTTGTTCCACACAGCATCCTTAGTCATGCCCCTCGGAAGAAGATTAATATTCTTGTTACTAGGTAGGGTTATGTATCCCGTGTTGAGAAAACATATCCATGATGTAGGCAACAATACATTCTGCTCGCTTTGATGGCATGGCTTCCTAGTAGGATACAGTAGTGGCATTTCAAGGTGCGTCGCAAACGAAAATGTAAACGTGAGTTGTAAGGACAAGGTATGTAAGTGCTTATATATACCTCCGTGGTGTAGCTGCCGTAGTTACTTTCAATTGCCGGCTTTCTGGCCTATCAGATGGCCTCTGTAAGTCAGGTCGGATCGAAAGCCCACATGTCACAAACATAGCATGTCACAACATAGCATGTCGTAAAAGCAGTAACAAGTTAGCAATTGTCATACAATGCCCAGTTGACAAAGGGGGTCGGATGGTTGTAGTCTGGCAATGGGGTCCACAACAACGCTGGGCTTTCGAAGAAAATAATAAAGATGAAGGCCTTGTGTGTTACTCCCATTCTGGCATTGCCTGACATGCAAGCTGCAGCGGATGGAGTCCACCCCTGTGTGGTTCAGACTGACGCGAGTGGAGTAGCACTGGGTGGAGTGCTGATACACGATGGTGGGAAATGAGTCGTACAACCCATTACTTTTAAGAGCAGCAGGCAGTTCACTGGAGCCGAGCAAAACTATGATGCCGGAGAAATCGAAATTTGTATGTGCCCTTCATCACTGTACCACTCAAATCTGGAGACATTATCTTATCTGGACGGTTTTCAAGCTGTTGGGAGACCACAAAGTAATCCCTGGTATGGCTTATGGCTCCTAGAAAACCGGCTCAATGGAACATGGATCTAGTGGAAGTGGGACCGTACCGGATATGGAATATATATCCCAGGTTCGTTATTATGGGTGCCAGGCGCCTTATCTCGTCGACCTGACTATCATGAGATATCTGCCAGGGAAGGTCTGATTGAAGCTGGTTTGGTTCATCATTTGGTTCATCCTGTAACTGGACAACCTCAGCGTCGCCCGGCAGCAAACATAATTAGACTATTACTAATTACTGCCACTCTCGCTCATACTTTAGGGTTGTACGGGGAGGGGGGTACCGATTTTCTTGTCCGCTGGGGTGGTGGGGTCGAGATTCGGTGCTTAACACTACTTAACTGTGCCCTGACGTTAAAGTGTCCGTTGGGGTGGTGGGGGTCCGGGTGGTATATCCCCCCTAATCCCCCACGACAACAAATGGGAGAGCCCTCATTTCGCCCCGCGGCAGGGAAAGGAATCGCGTCAGGGACGAACTCCTCCGAGAGTGGTGGATCTCAAGTTCCCAACCGAGTAAAGGGTCGCAATACCCCAGACTCTTCAGACAAATCATAGCGAGGCCAGCCTTGCGTTTTATCTACGGGAGACTCTTTGATTTGGCTGGATTCTCCACTGCTATGGTTGGACGCAATACATGCCAAGCATACAAAAGGGTGAAAATGTGTATGTATGACGCAGCTACTCTCGTGGCGGTGCATACGGGTCGGAAGTCCAAGAAAGTGCAGATCAAGAATCAGGAGGACAGTGTCACAGCGAATGAAAGCACCGGTCACAGAGGTTCCCAGCAGTCTGACGAAGATGGAGCCCAGTGACAGGCAAGATTGGAAATTAAGGACAGACAGACATATTTGACTTCCTGAACCAGGAGTATGGGCCATTTGATATGGACGCCTACTGTGATCTCAGTGGTGAGAGCATGCATATGTCAATCGGTTGTGGACGACGAATTGTTTGCAGAAGAAGTGGCGTGGTCTTAATCGCCTGGTACAACACTCCTCGTTCTCATCAAATCATGTTACCATTGAGGCAGTGTTGCGCAAGTACGATCGTACTTGCGGGTCAGCCCCAATACTCGGGCTACATTTCTAGAAACATATTGCGTGGGGTTTGCGCTCCTTGCTGAGCTCAGCAAGTCAGCATTCCCTATTGACTGCATGTGCATGAACCAACAGGCAGTCAGGGTTTTATCTCGATTCCCTATATATCACACGTGCAACGAGGACTGAGTGTCTCCTGATGTTACAGGCTCCCATCCGGTGTTACAGTACGTATACGTAGGCGCTCGTCCGGCAATAGCGAACACTAAACGCGCACCCCCCCCCGGGACTGTTGGGAATTCAACCCAAGCTGTGCGGGGTTCGTCCCAACTCAGACTGCAGCCCCAAAAGTACCGTTTGATGCCAGGACCAATATTGCACAGAATTATGCACACGTAAGCAACTCCTTGTCTGTTTTAAAACGCCAAGCAAACTACGCAAGGCAACGCATAGGAGACTCCGCAGGTTGCCGCGAGCTTGCTACACCCTATGTATAGAATAATTTTCTCGGCGCCGGGGATCATAATTTCCGTCACCCTCCCCAAAACGAATAACAATAATAACGGTGTGATGGAATGGCAAAAAGCAGCTCAACAGCTGAGGTCAAGCCGGTGGGGACGGGGGGGGTGGGGGGTAATTTCTTTGCCGTATCCTCTCGGCGGGTGTCTTTCTAGTAAGAACTCTGGTGCAGACAAATCTGTATGCAGATTTAAAGGAGCACCAGAGTTAGAGGGGGGAGCTGCTGGGTTGCCCAAACCCAAGAACACAGAGGTTCATTCAGCCAGAGAAATCTTCTCTGGACGCGCTGATGCCTTTCTTTCAGTAAGAACATGAAACCCTTCGGGCCAGGCCAAAAAAGCTTCTGATCAAGTTTGACTTGAGGCGATGCAGTGCAGAGTGAAACCGAAGAGTTGCCACACGCCTGGCACCTGTGCAACTAGATCCCGTCCGTGGCGAGCTATCTCCCATAAATGCGCCTAAACAGGGCGCTGCACGCTCGGCAGTGTATGCAAATTTGCAGATAAAAAAATGTTTTTGACTGACTTGAAAATGAAAATGTTGCATGCCTGCCGCCTTTATGAGTGTTCCATTTATTGTCGCGCAAGGGTGGGGGGAGGATTTCATTGTTTTTGTCCGGAGAGAGGGTGTGGCGTGGTGACATGATGGTGCTTGCCACTGCTGATTAACACTGTGCATTGACATCTAAATGTCCACTGGGGTGGTGGGGAGTGAACTGCCATACCCCCTCCCCCCCCCCGGTTTGCGACAATGAATGGAACAACTCTTAGTTGCCAAGCGATCCCCCATACGCATATTCCATCCATGGTGTGCCGAGGGTCGACGGGGAGCCACCGTTGCTGTACAATACGCCACGGGTTGCGGCCAGGAGCCGCCGTTGCGTACGATGGCGACCAAAGTTGGGGTTGAGGCCTGACACAATCCACATTGTCATAATCCCAGAAAATGTCACATGTTTGATACCATGCCATCAGGAATGAGATGGGGGGAGCGGGCAATGTTTTCATTTGAAAATCTCCTACATGCCCAGCGCGTTTCATCCATAATGTACCAAGGGTTGGCGGGGAGCCGCCGTTGCGTACGGTGGCGCCCAAAGTTGAGGACGGAAACAACAGCCCACAGTGCCCGAAAATGTCGCATGTTTGGTGCCACGCGATCGGGAGTGCGTGGGATAGGAGGGAGGGTGATATATCTATTTGGAAATCACCTACATGCTCAGTACAGCCCATCCATAATGTGCCGAGGGTCGGCGGGGAGCCACCGTTGCGTACGATGGCGACCAAAGTTGGAGTTGAGGCCTGAAGCAGCGCACAGTGTTGGGAAATGTCGCATGTTTGATACCATGCCATCAAGAATGAGATGGGGGGAGCGGGCAATGTTTTCATTTGAAAATCACCTACACGCCCAGCACGGTCCATCCATAATGTGTCAAGTGTTGACGGGGAGCCGCCGTTGCGTACGGTGGCGCCCAAAGTTGAGGACGGAAACAACAGCCCACAGTGCCCGAAAATGTCGCATGCTTGGTGCCACGCGTGCACGCGATCGGGAGTGGGATATGAGGGAGGGTGATATATCTATTTGGAAATCACCTACATGTTCAGTGCGGTCCATCCATAGCGTGCCGAGGGTCGGCGGGGAGCCACCGTTGCGTACGATGGCGACCAAAGTTGGGGTTGAGGCCTAAAACATCGCACAGTGTTGGGAAATGTCGCATGTTTGATGCCATGCCATTGAGAATGAGATGGGGGGAGCGGGCAATGTTTTCATTTGAAAATCACCTACATGCCCAACACGTTCCATCCATATTGTACCAAGGGTTGGCGGGGAGCCGCCGTTGCGTACGGTGGCGCCCAAAGTTGAGGACGGAAACAACAGCCCACAGTGCCCGAAAATGTCGCATGTTTGGTGCCACGCGATCGGGAGTGCGTGGGATAGGAGGGAGGGTGATATATCTATTTGGATATCACCTACATGCTCAGTACAGTCCATCCATAATGTGCCGAGGGTCGGCGGGGAGCCACCGTTGCGTACGATGGCGACCAAAGTTGGAGTTGAGGCCTGAAGCAGCGCACAGTGTTGGGAAATGTCGCATGTTTGATACCATGCCATCAAGAATGAGATGGGGGGAGCGGGCAATGTTTTCATTTGAAAATCACCTACACGCCCAGCACGTTCCATCCATAATGTACCAAGGGTTGGCGGGGAGCCGCCGTTGCGTACGGTGGCGCCCAAAGTTGAGGACGGAAACAACAGCCCACAGTGCCCGAAAATGTCGCATGTTTGGTGCCACGCGTGCACGCGATCGGGAGTGGGATATGAGGGAGGGTGATATATTTATTTGGAAATCACCTACATGCTCAGTGCAGTCCATCCATAACGTGCCGAGGGTCGGCGGGGAGCCACCGTTGCGTACGATGGCGACCAAAGTTGGGGTTGAGGCCTAAAACATCGCACAGTGTTGGGAAATGTCGCATGTTTGATGCCATGCCATTGAGAATGAGATGAAGAATCGTGCAATGTTTTCATTTGAAAATCACCTACATGCCCAGCACGTTCCATCCATATTGTTACAAGTGTTGGCGGGGAGCCGCCGTTGCGTACGGTGGCGCCCAAAGTTGAGGACGGAAACAACAGCCCACCGTGCCCGAAAATGTCGCATGTTTGGTGCCACGCGATCGGGAGTGGGATATGAGGGAGGGTGATATATCTATTTGGAAATCACCTACATGCTCAGTGCAGTCCATCCATAGCGTGCCGAGGGTCGGCGTGGAGCCGCCGTTTCGTACGATGGCGACCAAAGTTGGGGTTGAGGCCTGAAACAACGCACAGTGCTGGGAAATGTCACATGTTTGATACCATGCGATCGAACATCAGATGGGGGGAGCGGGCAATGTTTTCATTTGAAAATCACCTGCATGCCCAGCACGTTCCATCCATAATTTGTCAAGTGTTGACGGGGAGCCGCCGTTGCGTACGGTGGCGCCCAAAGTTGAGGGCGGAAACAACAGCCCACAGTGCCCGAAAATGTCGCATGTTTGGTGCCACGCGATCGGGAGTGGGATAGGAGGGAGGGTGATATATCTATTTGGAAATCGCCTACATGCTCAGTACAGTCCATCCATAACGTGCCGAGGGTCGGCGGGGAGCCACCGTTGCGTACGATGGCGACCAAAGTTGGGGTTGAGGCCTGAAACAGCGCAGCCACACTGCGTGTTGGGGAATTTCGCATGTTCGATACCATGCGATCGGGCATCAGATGGGGGAGCGGGCAATATTTTCATTTGAAAATCTCCTACATGCCCAGCACGTTCCATCCATAATTTGTCAAGAGTTTGCGGGGAGCCGCCGTTGCGTACGGTGGCGCCCAAAGTTGATGGACGACACCCGCAACTGCCCGCGGCAGTCTTTCTATCTTTACATGTACGTCATCGCCAAGAGCGAATCTACTTTTTCCTACGAGGTTGGCCTTCGAGCTCTCATGAAGTATGCAACGATCGCCTTTGCCATCGACCTACCGATCTCCATCGTGTGTGGCGACAACATGCGGTCTCTGACTGCCGCCGCCAACAACATCGACAATCCTGGCAGTCTTGAGAGCCTGGTGTCTCTGAAAGATGTCGAACACGTTCGACGAAAATACATCGAAAAAGTCCATCAGTAAGTTCCCGCTCTCATGCTCCTGTTACTATGTTGTCGATCTGCCGTGTTGTGTGTGTTAACCATGGATATAAAGCGGGCGAACACACCCTAATGGGGAGCAACTCCGCCGGTCCGGCCGTGGGACCGCTCCCCTGTGTTCCATCCCCGCCATGGACGGCCGGCGTTAGCTCCGGAATGGGGCGCGTCGAGACCGGTGGTAAGTCCTTTTGGTTACACACTTTTGATAGCTTCTGTGAATATTTGTTTGTTTTAGCATGTCGAATTTGTGTAAGTTTTATTGTTGTTGTGTACTATATGTTCCTGTCAGTGCTACATGGCTGCTAGTTTTTGCAATTCTGTCACTAAATTGATTGATCTCTGCGCGCAGGCATGTACCCGAGAACTTATGGGATCAGATCATTGACGATCGACTGATTTTTTAGGGTGCTCTCACTCTCGAGATGCGTAAGGTTATCGCCGACGTTGCTAAACGGGAATGGGAACTGCTAGGCCTCACGGAGTTCATAGTGTCCGTACGCAACTTTACGCACGGGGAGCACATCATGTTCTTTCGGGGAGCTAGCACCATTCCCGGGATTATGGCCACTATGCAGTCCGATGAACGTGGGCATCGTGAGGACCGCCGAGTAGTTCCTATGAATGCCACCCACTACCAAACTCTCACACAATCGGTTCCGGAGTTACTGAATTCCCGTGCCTTCAAGAACAAGGAGACCTTCTCTCACGGTCTTTCTGGGATCTATCCCATCCCCTTCCTGAATATGGCATGCGAGTTAGTCAGCGCTGATGCTGACACATCCAACTTCTATTTGTACCCCACCCGCATCCACGGCATCGACTTCATCTACATGAATAAGACCCCGTCTGGCAAACTGCTCAGTGATCTACGTGTGAGCAAGTTTCGTCAACTGGTTCGCGGGGAAAATCCCCGCAACTTCTTGCGAAGCCTCGACATTATCCGTAAGTACCCCGATGACATCGTGGAGCTCACTTTCAACGTGGACGATCCTTCTTGCCCACTGGATGGGGATGCTTGCTCTTGCAAGTGGTTCTGGCACTGCAAGTGCTGCCCGCACATCTTGGCTGGGTATCACCTTCGGGATGGGCTTGACATCTTTACCTTGAACGAGGAAGCCTTCCCGGCCAACCGTCCGAGGACTATGCGACAGAAAATTGCAGCAGAAGCTGCAAAGTGAGAGCAACACCTGCCAGTGCAAGCTCGATAGCTTGATAGGACCATAGCTGGAACATCTTTCCTGAGCTGATACTTTTGCACCGCTGTGCATAATTGATAGCAGTAACATTTTTGTCAATACTGTATTTTACATTTGTGGTCCCGCGTCTGATTCCTAACGTGTGATTCCTAAAAATTTGTGCTTTGTGGTCCCGCGTCTGTCCTGCCAGGCTTGCCCAATAGTGAACCCGTGTTTTTGAAAATTAAATATTGCCAGCCTGTATGCATAGTTCCGTAAACTTGGGTATAATTTCCCCACACCCGAATCTGCTGTATAATTTCCGTAAATAATCTGGCCGTAAATATCAGTCTCCTTTTTGTCGCTGCGACAATAATGAGCCCCCTACTCCCTGTTTGTCGCACTGCGACAATAATGAGCCCCCTACTCCCTTTATTCCTGAATATAATTGCTGTGTCGCATGGTGCGACAAAAATAATAGATCATGCGACAAAAATGAAGTGCTACCGCTTGAAATAACGCACAGTGCTGGGAAATGTCGCATGGTTGATATCGTGCGATCGGGCATCAGATGGGGAAGCGGGCAATGCTTTCATTTGAAAATCATCTACATGCTCAGTACAGTCCATCCATAATGTGCCGAGGGTTGTCGGGGAGCCGCCGTCGCGTACGGTGGCGCCCAAAGTTGAGGGCGGAAACAACAGCCCACAGTGCCCGAAAATGCGCATGTTTGGAGCCACACGATCGGGAGTGGGATATGAGGGAGGGTGATATATCTATTTGGAAATCACCTTCATGCTCAGCAGGGAACATATCAACCCCCTATGGCCGGTCTGTGGCCGTACGATGAGGGTTGTGGCCGAGGTTTGGCCGAGTGTGATTTTGCTTGTTGGCCGAGACGAATTATGTAAAATTTTGAAAATTAACCCGAAAATTTTCGGTTTTTATGATATTGTCATACTTAAAATTAAAATTTTGCGCCTGCGGCGGGCAATTTTAGATTTTGGCCGGGATGGCCGAAACTTGGCCGATGGAAATCTTAAATGTTGGCCGTACGACATAAAAGTTTGATATGTTCCCTGATACTCAGTACAGTCCATCCATAACGTGCCGAGGGTCGGCGGGGAGCCACCGTTGCGTACGATGGCGACCAAAGTTGGGGTTGAGGCCTGAAACAGCGCAGCCACTCTGCGTGTTGGGGAATTTCGCATGTTTGATACCATGCGATCGGGCATCAGATGGGGGAGCGGGCAATGTTTTCATTTGAAAATCTCCTACATGCCCAACACGTTCCATCCATAATGTGTCAAGGGTTGGCGGGGAGCCGCCGTTGCGTACGGTGGCGCCCAAAGTTGAGGGCGGAAACAACAGCCCACAGTGCCCGAAAATGTCGCATGTTTGGTGCCACGCGATCGGGAGTGCGTGGGATAGGAGGGAGGGTGATATATCTATTTGGATATCACCTACATGCTCAGTACAGCCCATCCATAATGTGCCGAGGGTCGGCGGGGAGCCACCGTTGCGTACGATGGCGACCAAAGTTGGAGTTGAGGCCTGAAACAGCACACAGTGCTGGGAAATGTCGCATGTTTGATATCGTGCGATCGGGAATGAGATGGGGGAAGCGGGCAATGCTTTCATTTGAAAATCATCTACATGCTCAGTACAGTCCATCCATTATGTGCCGAGGGTTGTCGGGGAGCCGCCGTTGCGTACGGTGGCGCCCAAAGTTGAGGGCGGAAACAACAGCCCACAGTGCCCGAAAATGTCGCATGTTTGGTGCCACACGATCGGGAGTGGGATAGGAGGGAGGGTGATATATCTATTTGGAAATCACCTACATGCTCAGTACAGTCCATCCATAATGTGCCGAGGGTCGGCGGGGAGCCACCGTTGCGTACGATGGCGACCAAAGTTGGGGTTGAGGCCTGAAACAGCGCACACTGCGTGTTGGGAAATGTCGCATGTTTGATACCATGCGATCGGGCATCAGATGGGGGAGCGGGCAATGTTTTCATTTGAAAACCATCTACATGCCCAGCACATTCCATCTAAATTGTGCCGTGGGTTGGCGGGGAACCATGGTTACATATGGTGGCGCCCGAAATTTGAATTGACGCATGTACCGGCATAACTTGCACACCAAGATGCCCATAGAAGTCGATCGGCAAACCTTTTGAAAATTTTGAGATAAATTTTTGATAAAATGTACATATGGAGAATACGAAAATCGAAAAAAAAAATGGGTTCGAAAAAAAAGGGGGCAACTCATCTTAGGATGAGTTGCCCTCCGCACGTTGGCAAAAATAGGCAAAATTGGGGAGGGGGAGCAAGACTCTGTCGGGCAACTCATCCGCGGATGAGTCGCCCTGTGGGCGAGCGAGCTGAAAGGCGACTCATCCGCGGATTAACTGCCCGTGGACGAGAGAGCTGAAGGGCGACTCATCCGCGGATGAGCGCCCGTGGGCGAGGTTTAAGGGCAACTCATCCGCGGATGAGCTCCTTGCTTGGGCGAGAGTCGACGGCGACTCATCCGCGGATGAGCTGCCCGTGGGCGACAATCGACGGGCAACCTATCCGCGGGATGAGCTGCCCTGTGGGCGAGAGAGTTGAAGGGCACCTATCCGCGGGATGAGTCGCCCGTGGGCGAGAGAGTCAAGGGCAACTCATCCGCGGATGAGCTGCCCTCGCGGGCGAGCCGAAGGGCGACTCATCCGCGGACAGAGCGTCTCATTGGCGAGAGAGAGCTGGAAGGGCGACTCATCCGCGGATGAGTTGCCCCGTGGGCGAGATTTAAAGGCGACTCATCCGCGGATGAGCCCGTGGGCGAGAGAGTCAAGCAGCAGCTCATCCGCGGATGAGGCGGCCTGGGTCGATGGCAGAGCTGGCGGCGCCATCCGCGGATGAGTCGCCCGCCGGAGTGGCAGGAAGTTGACGGACGACTCATCCGCGGATGAGTCGCCCACCGGAGTGGCAGAGTCAAGGGCAGCTCATCCGCGATTAGGCGCCTGGCCGGAGGGCAGAGCTGATGGGCGACTCATCCGCGGATGACGCCCGCCAGTAGCGCGGCGCAGAGCTGTAGCGGGGCAGCCTATCCGCGGATGACGCCCGGCCGGAGTGGTAGAAGCTGACGACGACTCATCCGCGGATGAGTCGCTCCGGCCGGAGTGGCAGAGCTGAAGGGCAGCTCATCCGTGGATTAGTCGCCCGCTGGAGTGGCAGAGCTGATGGGCGACTCATCCGCAGATGAGGCGCCCGCTAGTAGAGTGGCAGAGCTGAAGGGCAGCT
>LGRX02035202.1:0-55783 GCA_001247695.2 Cymbomonas tetramitiformis | reverse complement strand
CGGGCAACTCATCCGCGGATGAGTCGCCCCGTGGGCGAGACAATCGACGGGCAAATCATCCGCGGATGAGCTGCCCGTGGACGAGAGAGCTGAAGGGCGACTCATCCGCGGATGAGTCGCCCCGTGGGCGAGACAATCGACGGGCAACTCATCCGCGGATGAGGCGCCCTGTGGGCGAGAGAGCTGAAGAGCAACTCATCCGCGGACGAGTCGCCCTATGGTCGAGAGAGTTGAAGGGCGACTCATCCGCGGATGGGTTGCCCCGTGGGCGAGAGAGCTGAAGGGCGACTCATCCGCGGATGAGGCGCCTTATGGGCGAGAGAGCTGAAGGGCGACCCATCCGCGGATGAGTTGCCCTGTGGGCGAGAGAGCTGAAGGGCGACTCATCCGCGGATGAGCTTCCCGTGGGCGAGAGAGCTGAAGGGCAACCCATCCGCGGATGAGTTGCCCGTGGGCGATAGAGCTGAAGGGCAGCTCATCCGCGGATGAGGCGCCCGCTGGAGTGGCAGAGCTGAAGGGCAGCTCATCCGCGGATGAGAACACCCCTAGTAGAGTGGCGGTGAGAAGAGGCTGACTCATCCGCGGATGAGTCGCCCAGCCAGATGCTTGGCGACGGACGACTCATCCCGCGGATGAGTCGCCCAGGAAGTGGCGGTGAAGGGCAGCTTCATCCGTGGATTAGTCGCCCAGCCGGAGTGGCGAAGCTGATGGGCGACTCATCCGCGGATAAGGGGCGCCCGCTAGTAGAGTGCGCCGGTGAAGGCGACTCATCCGCGGATGAGTCGCCTTGGCCCGGGTGCTGGCGACGGACGACTCATCCGCGGATGAGTCGCCCAGCTGAGTGGCAGAGCTGAAGGGCAGCTCATCCGTGGATTAGTCGCCCGCTGGAGTGGCAGAGCTGATGGGCGACTCATCCGCAGATGAGGCGCCCGCTAATAGAGTGGCAGAGCTGAAGGGCAGCTAATCCGCGGATGAGTCGCCCGCTGGAGTGGCAGAGCTGAAGGGCGACTCATCCGCGGAGGAGTCGACCGCTGAATTGGCGAAGCTGAAGGGGACCTCATCCGCGGATGAGGCGCGCGCTGGAGAGGCGCGCGTTTCGAGGCGGAAGGCGTTCATTAGCTAATGAACGCCTTCCGCCCCGGTTCAGGCTCAAGGCGCGCGTTTCGAGGCGGAAAGCGTTCATTAGCTAATGAACACCTTCCGCCCCGGTACAGGCTCAAGGCGCGCGTTTCGAGGCGGAAAGCGTTCATTAGCTAATGAACACCTTCCGCCCCGGTACAGGCTCAAGGCGCGCGTTTCGAGGCGGAAAGCGTTCATTAGCTAATGAACGCCTTCCGCCCCGGTTCAGGCTCAAGGCGCGTAAGGGACGTACCGACCGAAGGCTGTAAAACATGTATTTCGCCACTACTGCCGAGGTCATCAATCATTGGCTCTGGCCTCTTGTTTTGCCAGAGAGGAGCTGTAATCGACGCTTTCCACGCCGCGTTTACATAGCTCGCTAGAAAGAATTCCTTGCTTTTCCCTTCTTCGTCTGCCCTCTTTTCGAAACTTTGATAAGCCGCAAGCCGATTTGTGTGCTTTGGAAGGCTCAGGGCTTCCTCAAAGTTTGCGCTGTCCAGTTCGATTATAGTCAGCTTGTTGTTCCTATGAATGACGAAATACAAAATTGGAGTCTGGCCTTCAATTATAATATCCCTACAAATTATTGGCCTTTTTACACGCGTGGAAAACCGTCCGTCCGACGCGTGGACAGCGTACGGACACCCTATGGACGCTTTTTTTGCTAAATCCACACGTGTGAAATTGTCTAATTTGTAAAAGTGATGTTCATACGGTGTCCATACGATAAATCCATACGTCGTCCGTACGTGCGCATCCGTGTGGACGACGTATGCTAGTTTACCTGATTTTATTACGCGTGTGGACGCTCCGACCGTATGGATAGGTGCCGTCCATACGCATGAACCACTGGAAAATGTTGTCCACACGTGCGGACTGCGAGAAATGCCGCTTCTACCCCTCCTCGGCCATATGGACACCATGGGGACGTGTCCCTGGACCGTACCCACGCGTACGGACGACGTGTGGACGGGCGTATGGACAGTGTGAGGCCCGTGCCGTGCCACTCTTTTGCGCTTGTCCGCACGTGTGGACAGCCATTGCACCCGGGCCTGGGTGTACCCGAGCACTGCTTGCCCCCTCCTCAGCCATGTGGACACCATGTGGACGTGTCCCTGGACGTACTGATGCGTACGGACGACGTGTGGACGGGCGTATGGACAGTGTGAGGCCCGTGCCGTGCCACTCTTTTGCGCTTGTCCGCACGTGTGGACACCCATTGCACCCAGGCCTGGGTGTACCCGAGCATTTCCTTCCCCTTCATCAGCCACATGGACACCATGGGGACGTGTCCCTGGGTCGTACCGACGCGTACGGACGACGTGTGGACGGGCGTATGGACAGTGTGAGGCCCGTGCCGTGCCACTCGTTTGCGCTTGTCCGCACGTGTGGACACCCATTGCACCCAGGCCTGGGTGTACCCAAGCATTTCCTTCCCCTTCATCAGCCACATGGACACCATGGGGGCGTGTCCCTGGGTCGTACCGACGCGTACGGACGACGTGTGGACGGGCGTATGGACAGTGTGAGGCCCGTGCCGTGCCACTCGTTTGCGCGTGTCCGCACGTGTGGACACCCATTGCACCCAGGCCTGGGTGTACCCAAGCATTTCCTTCCCCTTCATCAGCCACATGGACACCATGGGGGCGTGTCCCTGGGTCGTACCGACGCGTACGAACGACGTGTGGACGGGCGTATGGACAGTGTGAGGCCCGTGCCGTGCCACTCGTTTGCGCTTGTCCGCACGTGTGGACAGCCATTGCACCCGGGCCTGGGTGTGCCCGAGCGTTGCTTGCCCCTTCATCAGCCATATATGGGCACCACGGGGGCGTGTCAACGAACGAACTCATGCGTACGGACGACGTGTGGACAGACGTATGGACGATCGGAATTCGCCAATCCATACGTATGGACGTCAAAATTGGAGTTTGTTGAAACACGCGTGTGGACACATACATCCGCGCGTGTGGATAAGGGTTTACCCGTATGGATTAGCGGAATCATGCGTGTGAATACAGGTGTCCGCGCACATACGGTTTATTTGCATATATAATACATCGTGTATCATCCGCAATCATCTGAATCAGATGAACTACTACGGTCATCCTCGCTACTACTGTTATCATCGATTTCACGGAAGAAATCCGCCTTGCGATCCAACACAACTTGCCAGCAATCAGTTCGTCGTCGAATGGCCAAAGGGACAACATTTCCTTTGTACCGGGCAAGCCAAGCCGGCATGAAAGGAACATCCTGAATTACCACTTGATTCTCAATGCTGTTTGCGCGAACGAATGGCTGAGACACGTCCCATGGCATGTCTTTGCGCAGGTAAATGTTCTTGCTGATATCGTCCGCAAGCGCAGCCGCCTTTGGGTACCAACGGGCCTTCAACAGAAAGATCTCGTGACCGGGAAGATCAAGCTTGACGATCTTCATGATTTCCCCATACCTATCTTCAACGTCATCGTCCGGTATCTCGCCTGTAAGAAGTTGAGCTGGAGTTGGCACTCCCGGACTTCGAAAGATGCTCTTGAAATACCGTTGACAACTCTTCAAACCAATGTCGCTGTCGTGCACTCGAAAATCTTCACGCCCAATCTTGATGCTAGGATACTCCGTCCACGGGGCGATCCCGGCCAAGGCGAAGGTCTGCTCCTCCTCGGTGAAAGGCTGAATCTGCAAAGTTCTTGGGCACCTTCTCCACGTGTCTGGTTGTAGAAACACCGGAACCACGTCATTCGTCATCGGCCTTCGACGACCCGCCCGTCGGTTGTGACGATTCCGTTGTCCAACGTTCCTGCATTCGCAAGTACACACGGGTGGACTCAATGTTCCGTACGTTGTCATACGGTGGCCGTACGCCGTCCGTACGCCGTCCACGTGGCGTTCGCACAATTTACAGACATGCACATAAGTTGGTACCTGTTGAATGAGTCGAGTGTGTCGTCGAACTTTTTGCACAGAGTGTCGTACTCGGGGAACTCGGTACGAAGGTAGACTTGAATCTTTTCTCTGTCATCTGTTGCGATTGACGCCGCGCAAGCGAATTAGTTGTCTCATAAGAAGACTGAAGAGAAAAAAAACGGACAATAGTGAAAACTCATCCGTACGTACGGACAGGTATTCCACACATGTGGACGACGTCGTCCGCACGGTGGGCTCTTCGTCCACGCGCTTGGACAGGTGGTATTGACCAAACGGACAATAGTAAAGTACCGTCCGTGCGTATGGATCGCTGGCCACACGTGTGAACGACTACGTGCACACGTACTTAAAAAGCATCCACACGCATGGAAAGACTAACATGCATGGCACACATGATACTTAGGGATGTGCTCACCAGCGGTTGGCCGCACAGTGCTTGATTTCGTTGTAAAGATGTTCTGCTTTGCAGGAGGTCGATACTGGGGAGCTCGACCACTTCGATGCATTCGCTTGATGCCAGCAACCATGGAAACCGTTCGCCGCAACTCCAGTCCTTTCATCATGCTGGCGACGGGTTGTGAGCGGGTCTTGATGGACAGCTTCAACAACCCGAAATAGTCTTCGAAGACATGCATCCAGATTTCCCGTGCAGGGCCGTTGTCCTTCAGCTGGTCGACAATGTGCACGAGAAGATGCGACATAATCACCAACGCCTCAGGGGAGTTGTTCCGCTCCATCTCATCTCTCAACTGCATGACTCGGCTCTGCAGCTTGTTCATTTCCTGAAAGGCAAAATAATGAGAGGCAACCTTAATCTCGAACCGGGACATGCCAGGTGTGAATGGTGGAGGAACAACCGGATGGGCAACGGCTTCATACGCCGTCCGTGCGGCGTCCGTACGGTGTCCGAGAACATCCACACGGAAGCACACGGGTTGATTAGGCTTAACGTACCTCTGGATGAATTGAGGGGGCGGTTAATTCTCGAACCACCACCGAAAATTCACCAACGAACCTCGCGTATTGTGGTCGGAGAACTTGCCCGTCAGCATTTTGCCAGGATGCAATAACGCCCAGTATCCCAGAAGTGAGGGATACCACCAGCTCCGCGGCCTTCATCTTCCGCACCTTTTTCGGGTTCTTGTACTTTTCCTGCAGAAGTTTCTTAGCTAGAGGTCCCATATTTGTCGCGAGCTTCAGACCTCGTACCCACTTGATTGCACCGGTCTTTGCGATCGGTGACAGTCCCCACGGTGATGGTTTGTCTGCAAAGACTTTATACATTGTTAGGCATACAGTGGATGGTCCATACGTCGTCCGTACGGTTACATGCGCCGTCCGTCCGGCGGCAACACGGTGTTCACCCGTGTGGAACAGCAGAAACTCGCAAACGACCTACAAGCTTACCTGCCAGTCGCTTCGCAGCAGATCTTCGATCGTTTACATTTCTGGGTGGGGGTGCGATAACCCACGATCGATGGACCTTCATCTTCCGCGCATAGTTGCGTGTGTTCGGTCCCCAACCATCACCAAAAATCACGCAGTGGACGCCGTGAATCAGGTTGTACAAGATGTGCATCAGGTCGAGAAGGTACAGTAAGAACCGGTATATAAGAAAGCAGGCCCAAAAATCTAGCGGCTGGCTTTCTTAATCTGAGGGCCATCGTGCGACAGCCAGCGTGGGGGGCTTTCTTAAAATGCCCCCCTGGCCGCCGTGGATTGATAGCATTCGTCCGTTTTTCGGGATCGCTAGCGTGACACATTCTTAATCGCCGCCCCTTGGGCGATGCAACTCAGCGGCTGCTTTCTTAACGTTTTCTTAAAACAATCGACTGTGCAAACGTTCGTTGGAACTGTACTGTAATGGGGGTACTGCAAGTGGGTTGGCATCTCGGGCGTGTACGCAAGAAGTTGCCCACAAACAAAGAGGGTTTCACCTTCCAGGTGTTCTACCCTTGTGAGGGGAGGGTCGCAAAGCACGGCTTGACTACAAGCACATATGTAGGCAACCTCACAGAGGCACAGCTTGCAGAGGCTGTGGATGGATCTTGGCTTATGTTTGCACCTGTGGAGTAATAGGCTTGTAGCCACTGCTTGTAAATGCAGTGTGGGTTTATGTTATACAGCCGGTATCGCATTGCATGAGATAAATGGATTAATTAAGTTCCCTATTAGCCGTGGTAACAGGATTTGTGATTTATGATATATTGCCCGTGCACTCCTCATTGACACATTTTAATTTGTCTTGAAACCTGTTATCATGTAGGTTTTAAAGCTCTTAAATTACTAACACAATAGGTTGCCCACTCCTGCATATTCGTTATAGTATAATCTACTTACATTATTTACTTCCAGAAATCTAGCGGGTACTTTATTCTTAAATCAATGTTTTTTGCTATAATTTATGCATAATATTTCATTTTCCCAGCGTGTGTACTTTCTTAATATGGACGTTTTTGAGTAGGTCTCCGTCACTTCGCCAGCGGCTGGCTTACTTTCTTGTTCTTAAAATTTTGGCCAAAACCCAGCGGCTGCTTTCTTATAGGTCGACTTTCTTATAACCCGGTTCTTACTGTAGTCCCGTACAACGTCAAAATCAGGAATGATTGACATCGGGCATGGTTCCTTAACCCCGCTCTGCTTCATGAATTCCTCGACGATTTGTTTAGGCACTCGTCCCTCTCTGATCATCTTGGCGTGGAGCTGTTGGGTTTCACGGACTTCGCTGTTGGTGCGAAAAGGGATTGGTTCACCTGCTCAATGACGGCGAAAATCAACACGACACGCTTAGACGGTGAATCACGCGTACGGAACACATCGGACTCCAGGCGTCCACGCGTGCGGACGCCGGTATCCACAAGCCCGGACAGGGTGTTCTTTAACACATAATTTAAGCTAAAATCCACGAGCTGTCCGTGGGGTGTCCACACGGTGGGCACACATACTCCGTACGTACGGCCGAAGAAGGAAAGGGGACAAGCGACGGGGTCATGCGTTTACCTGGTTGCAGTCCTTGGTGTAGTGAGGAATATATGATTTTCGTTAGACCAGTTGTAGATTTCTCGGTACCCCGGATCCAGCATTTCAGGCAAGCGTAGTACGAATTAGCTCCGAATCGTCTCGCCGCGTCGCTCAAGCCAATGTAATCTTCGAGCATTTTGTACAGCACGAGCTTGAACGTGAAAACCGTGTTGGTAATCACATCGAACATGCGTACGCCGTTAGTCAGTCTGTTAACCTCCAAGGTGAACATGTCGTAGAACTTGCTGCTGACTTTCGGTTTTCCATCCCAGATTCCCCAAGTCATCACGTATTCTCGTTTGCAGCGAATTTCTCCCGGGAAGTTGACAATCGTAAAACACAGCGGAGTCACCGTGCGAATGCCGTCGTTGAAGGATTGGACGCCATCTGCACACGCCATAATGGCAATGTTCCTCGGGTCTTTAAATATGTCCCACTTGTTGCGAACGAAGTTGAGAAATCCTGGCGAGTCTGCACGAGCATTGGGAAACGATACATAAGAATTCCTTACACTCACTGTCCACACGGGTGGATAACTACTTACACACGTACGGACAACGAATGAACGTATTGTCCATGCGGTGTTCACAGTCATGGACAGGTTTACACGAGCTCTGGGAAATGAGACCTAAGATTTCCGCAATTAAACTGTTCACATGGGTGGGTAACATTGTCCGTGCGTACGGACGGCGTACGTGCATACCATCCATATGGTGTTCACCTACATGGACGAGCTTGCACGAGCAGTGGGAAATACGACATACGAATTCCGCACTTGCTTTGTCCACACGGGCGGACGATGCCAATCGTACCTACGGACGACGTACTGCCCTTACGTCCATGCGGTGTACACAGTCATGGATTGAAATTTCGGAGTAAACTCACCGAGTATACCATGTATTTCCGCTCGGGGGTCTTTGTCCAACATGCCTTCTTTCCACCACGTACGCGCTAGCATGGCTAACTCCGGCGTCAGGAAGAATACGGTGAACAGCGTTTCGAGCGGCCACCATCGAAAAATACAGCGAGCTCGACCTGGAATGTATACCCCGTTCACCGTCTTTCCGTCCTCGTATCTCGGTTCCAGGCATTTCGGACACTTGTCGCAGTTGGCGTGCTCGTCCTGAAAGAATTCGGAGCACTCGGGGCAAACGTCCACTTCGTTGTATCCCTTGAACATCTCCTTCCACTTCTGCATCACTTGTGCATATGTAGATGGAACCTCTGCGATAAGAGTATGTGCACTATCGGCTACATTGTCGATGTAGTGAACACGCAGAATGTTCAGAATCGCATCGAAGTAGGCCTGCGAGCTGTTGTGGTGGTTGTGGGAGAGGAGAAAATCCAACACGAAATTGTTCGCCACGACGTTGGCGGACGCTTGGACGTTTTCTACACTTTCCTGCTCACACACACACACACACACACACACACATCCTCAAAGAACACATGAATGTGATGAATGCTGAATTGCTGACTTAGCTGATAAGGAGGACCTACCTCTGCGCTTGGGTCCTCTTGAGGTCCCAAGAAGAGCCGATTGATTTTTTCGATCGTCGCATTTGCTGCCTCGTGGATGGCAACATCTTCTGGGAATTCCTCCTCATCACTGCGTTCTTGTGTCTCCTCCTCATCTTGTTGTCGCTCTGGTGACGGCGATCGATCACCATGAAGTCCATTGGCACGCACGTGCCGGAGAGTTTGCTTACTGGATAACCACCTTTCACCATTGCATTCAACGCAGGGACAAAATGGCATATTTGGTCGTCCGTGCGTCGTCCGTACGGTGTCCGTACGCCCGGCTTAGGTTTCCAGCGTATGGACAACGATGTTCATACGTTCCATGTCACATCTGCGCGCATGCACCAACACTTACGTCAAGGTTGTAAACTCGTCGTCCACACGTTAGATTATGGATGGACGCTATGTGTTGTCCGTGTGGATGCCGCAAGCATTCTAGTCCATACGGTTCCATGAGATCGGTTGTCCACACGCGTGGAAACGTCAGTTAGCTGTCCATGTGGGTTTTGTACGAATTTCGTATGAAATGGCACATTTTTCGTACGTCTGCATGTCCCATGGACGGTCTGTCCATGTGGTTGGAAATAACCACACATTTTGAGCAGTCCGCATGGATGGATAGCAAAAGCACACGGTGAATTACGTGTTTTCGTACGACTCTATAGTGTTTGTACGTTTTTTGTTGAAAACTGTCCACACGCGTGGAAACGTCAGTTAGCAGTCCATACGCTGTCCATTCGAGTTAGCCTTGACTGTCCGTATGATTCATGTCCCATGGACGGTTTTTTTACACGCACGGACGCACAAAAAAGCTGACCTCACGGAAACTAAAAACATAAAAACCGTATGGACAACGTACGGACAGCACACTTTACCACACGTGTGGACATTTGAGTAGAAATACTTAGCGAAAAAATGGCAAAAAACAAAACACCCCTAAAAAAGGTCGATGGAGGGCTAAAATCGGAGCGTGGGGACAAAAAAAAACAAAGTGAGAGGGGGGTTAGGCGCCCTCTCGCTGCTTGCGATTTACCCCAGAACAGGCACTCAGTGGGATTGTTTCCCAGCGGACAGTGCAATCGACGGCCCAGATGAACCCCCCCGTCTTAATCGGACGGTCTCCATGAGTTACAGAAACTGAAAATAGCATGGAGGCGTGGGTTGGCACCCACGACACCCCTTGTGCACTAGCGGCGCCTCTTATCGCTAGAACACAAGGGGTATCGTGGATGCCAATGCCTCCAAGGGGATTCGAACCCCTCACCCTCGCGAGAACGCGTTCGGCTTACCAACATTTGACCACTCGGCCATGCACCCACGATGATGAAAAACCGCCGCACGGCAAAAATTATATTCATAAAACCGCGTTTCCCTACAGAGAGGACTCTGATACCAATTTCAAAGAGAAAAAAGAAATTGAGACATGCATTTTCAAAAGATGCTGTCTCATGCACCAGCTCAACGGTCAAACGTCCATACGTTCATGCCCGTACTGTACGGATGAACGCCACGAAGTCAGCGCTGTCCACGCCCGTGAGTACCGTTTTCATCCCATCGCCGCCAAAACGCCCACAAACGCCCACAGTCCTCCAGCAAACGAACCTCCTCGCAAATTTTGTTTCGTAAGTTCCCAACATGGCCAGACGAGTTCAGCCCAGTAGACAACGCGCACAGATCCCGAAATCACCACCCACCGCCCCCACTCCCTCGCCAAACCAGCGTCGCCAAACCAGCTTGGTGGAGGCGGCCGCGTCAAACACCACCATGCAGCAGATGTTTCAGCAGATGCAAAGCATGCAGCAGCAAATGCTGCTGTTTGCAGGGGCTGCCGGGGCAGGGGGTGCAGCGCAACCTGCAGAGGCTGCGCAGGCCGCAAATACAGCGCGGTTGGTGGTGGACCCGGGCGCCCAAGTCTTAAATGACATGAAGGAAGACGCCCGGGAGGTCATCGACGACTGGCAGGAAAAAGGCCTGATACCCCCTGGGACGGTCGCCGTCATCGGGGCGGCCAAGCACACCAAAATCGCCAAGCATATCCAGTCCCGCCACCCGCAGGTGCCCTTGCGGATGGTGAAAACATACGTCACCAACCGGTTGAGTTATTTGAAAAATAACTCGGAGGGGCCCGGTCGCTGGAAGTGGAAGGTCACCCAGGACTTCCCCGACGGTTTTCACATCCGGTACAAGGGTCCAGCGGCCGGGTACAAGGTATACGGGCACAGGGATGCGCCGGACCCGGAGGAGACAGAGGCGTGCCTGCAGGTGGCTCTGGCAATTGCTGCTGGCAAGCCACTCACTGAAGAGAAGCACTTTGAGATCTTCACAGCGCTTGGTGCCAAAGCCCCTGAAGCCCCTGAAAAGAAACCGGAAGTAAAGGTAACTTTTGTGCTCTTCCGCCTGTGAGCGCCGGTGTCCACACGTTGTGCAACGGTGTCCAAGCTCGTGGTTATGTGAACCTTTTTTCAACTTGTGCCGCTTGATTGTTTCCACCCTTATGAACCACGTAGTTTGCACGTTGTCCACAGGGGTGTACGTTTTGGCCAGTGAGCGCCAGTTCTTCACTGTTTTTCTTATATGTTTCCACGCGTGTGTCGCCCGTACGAACGACTTAGTCCACACGTCATCCGCACGGTGTCCAGGTGGAAGCGCCTCAACAGACGGTCCCCGAAGAGCCGGTCCCGCAGGCAGAGAAGCACTCCCCCAACCTCGGGGGCCCCTTGGCCGTAGGGGACCAGGTGGACGTCTTCGCCACCCCCCAGGCGGACGTGGGTCGTATCGGTACCGGTTACGACACCGGAAAGGCCACCAAATCTGGCCTCCCGAACCTTGTCATTGGTCAGGCTACCGTCGCCGCCATCCGGCCGGGAAATTCATTGAACGAGAAACCAATGATTTTGCCCAAAGATACCTACGAGCTGTACGTTGAATTCGTCGTTCACCTCCCAGATAAGGGGGAGGTTTACCCCGTGGAGCGGATTCTTTCCCACCACATGTCGATGGTGGACGAGCTCGTGAGTGCCGAGCAACTCCGCACCGGGACGGCTAATAAAACGATGGAGATGCTGGAGCACAACCTCCAGTCAGTTATAGTAAGAAAAAATGTTATCTGGCAAGTCCTCCCTCCCTCCCTGCCTTCCCCTGCAACGTTCACATTTTTACCTTTTGCACTTACGCGAACGTCCATGTGTACATGTGTGCGTGGTGTTGTTTTGCTGTCCATACGCGTGGCCACCATTTATTGTGCCGTCCATACGGGTGGAAGACGGTGTACATACGTAAGGACGCCGTCTAACAAGTGGTTTATGTACGCAGGATACACAAGGCCTACTTGAGGCACGCCAACACGGAGAAGCTGTATCCCGAGAGGCTGACAGCGAGAAAACTGGCCGGCCTGAAGTTGGAGCCTGCTGAGGTATCGGAACGGGACCGTGGATACCCCCCCGTCACGGTGTGTTTGCTTGTATTGTTCTAGTGGCATTTAGCTTGTCAATTGTTGTCGTTGCTCTTAATGCACTTACTTAGGTTGCATTCACTTGCAGTTCCATACGAGAGGAACGAGCCGTCACTGGTTCCAGGACGTGCGGGGGTGTCAGAAGCAAGATGCACAAGAATCGGAAGTTGAAGAGGAGAACGCGGCCGATGGTGATGCTAATGATGCTGTTGTTGAGGCTGTCGAGGATCCCGCCGCTGCTAATGACGGAGAGACTGTGGAGGATGAGGAGAGGGGCGAGGGCGTCGAAAAGAAGGACGAGGACGAGGAGCAAAGCACCTCTGAGGAGGAGGAGGAGGACAAGAAGGATGGGAAGAAGGATGAGAAGGTTAAGGGCGGTTCCGCTCCCAATTCCAAATTCCAAATTCCAAAGAAGAGAAACGTTGACAGAAAAAAGGAAGAAGGTGAAAAGCCAGCAAAGAAGTCGAAAAGCTAGGCTAGAAAACATTTTGTAAACATTTTGTAAATATTTTGTGTATCCCTGTACCTTGTAAATATTTTGTGTATCACAAGCTATCCACGCGCACGGACACCGATGTCCGTTACCGTGGACTGCATCGTCCATACGCATTGATATCTATAAACACAAGCTATCCACACGTACGGACACCGATGTCCATGCGTGTGGACTATCTATTATTGACCGTCCTTATGGGTGTCCATATGCCGTCCGCACGCACGTTTACGATGTCCATACGGTAGTCTACACGGTGTCCGTACGTGTGATTATGATGTACATGCGTCGTCCATACGTTGTCCATATGGGAGTACATATGCCGTCCGCACGCACGTTTACGATGTCCATGCGTCGTCCATATGCCATCCTTACGGATTTACATACGGTGTCCGCACGTGCGATTATAATGTCCATGCGCTATCCATACGCTGTCCTTACGGTGGTCCATACGATGTCCGTACGTGCGATTATGATGTCCATGCGTCGTCCATACGTTGTCCATATGGGAGTCCATATACCGTCCGCACGCACGTTTACGATGTCCATGCGTCGTCCATATGCCGTCCTTACGGGATTACATACGGTGTCCGCACGTGCGATTATGAGGTCCATGCGCTATCCATACGCTGTCCTTACGGTGGTCCATACGTTGTCCGCACGTCCGGTTACGATGTCCATGCGACGTCCATACGTTGTCCTTATGGGAGTCCATATGCCGTCCGCACGCACGTTTACGATGTCCATGCGCCGTCCATATGCCGTCCTTGCGGCATTACATACGGTGTCCGCACGTGCGACTGTGATGTTCATACGCTATCCATACGCTGTCCTTACGGTAGTCCATACGTTGTCCGCACGTCCGGTTATGACGTCCATATGTTATCCATACGGGTTTCCATACGGTGTCCCTGCGCTGTCGTGCGGTTGGATAGTGCCTCTGTCCATGCGTATGGACACCATGTGGACATGTGTTCTGTCCATACGGTGTCCACACGGCCGTCCATACGGTGTCCATACGAAATCCTTACGGTGTCCATGGGACATTTTCATATGGACACCACAATTACGCGTCGTCCGTATGGTTCTTACATATGCATCAAGGTTTCGCCAGAAATCTGTCCAGACCGTCCATACGGTTGTCCATATGGGTCCTTGCGATGTCCATACGCTGTCCATATGCAAATCCACACGGATGAATGGGGCAATAATTTGTAGGGTATACGCTACGCGTTTTCCCGATTGAAGGGTACCCTCTGTATTTACAGTCGTAGGGATGTTTTGGGGAAAATTGTAAAAACATTTCTTCAGCCTCCTCTTGCGGGTCATCTGAGTGGATTATCAACCGCAAGGTGTCTGCAGGACTGTCGGTTTGAAGCGTTCTAACAATGCTCCACTTCTTGCGGAGATAGTCTTGGAAAACATAAATCCCTCTCAGTGCTTGAAATGTTTCTGCTGTCGCCATACTGAAATGAGAGAAATTGGCTGTCAACTGTGAAAGGGGTGTGTGTGAAGGAACTTTGAAAAAGTGATGTAACTTTAGCAAAATATTATAAGTCATTTCTGTCGGCTAAAAATGACATGTCAAATATCGATGACAATTTTTGTCAGAAATGACATTTGCTGTCGCTTCCTGATTCGGTCTGTTCAGATCAAGGATATGATTCGAAGATATCCTGGTGTCATTTGCGCTGAAATCGAGAATCGATCGATCCAAAAAGATAGAAATTCTCTGTTGACTCGCAAGTCCATATCATTTTCAGAACGTAAAAAACGGCTTCATAAGCTAATGACGGCTAATTTTGACGAAAATATGTTTTCTATTCCTTTTGATGAGGGTTGCGAGATTATCTGCAAACCGTGCCCCATAATAGTTATTGAAGATTCTATGGAAATAGGGGCTGACTTCTTTGATCAGGAGCCAATTCCAAGCATAGCCCCGAGCGCAAACACGCAAATGGTCCTTTGGAACGCGCCTTTGACGTCTAGATCGGAAGTTAGCTCTAATTCTTCACGCGTTTCCGGGACACGCGCTTTGCGCGAAATTGACTTAAATGAGATAAAAAGCAGACTTGATACAGAATTTTCAGAGACAAGTTTAGACTTGCTTAATGGAGACACTCTTCGGTGTTTGAACGGTGAAGTAAACAAGCAGATTGTTGTGCGCAAACCGTACGAATCCGACATACGCAAGAAGAAATATGAAGGCGTAATTAGTATCAAGCAGCGACGTTTGCAGGCTGACGGTATATCAATGGCAGAAACCATTAAGTGCAATTGCAAGTCGCACTGCTGTCTATCTTTCTCATCGACAGATATTAAGTCTTTTCGCGAAAACATTTTCAGCATGTCGCAAAAAGATAGGAAGGAATACTTCGTAAAGGACTTGCTAAAAAATAGCTTTCGATCTGATGATAAATTCGACTTCAAATACTGTTTGGCCAAGAAGCAGGTATGTTTATTTTTGAACTCGTTCATTAGCTAATGAACGGCCTCTGGCCAAGGCGCGACTCACACATAGACACTTTGGCTGCGGGAACCGTTCATTAGCTAATGAACGGCCTCTGGCCAAAGCGCGACTCACACATAGACACTTTGGCTGCGGGAACCGTTCATTAGCTAATGAACGGCCTCTGGCCAAGGCGCGACTCACACATAGACACTTTGGCTGCGGGAACCGTTCATTAGCTAATGAACGGCCTCTGGCCAAAGCGCGACTCACACATAGACACTTTGGCTGCGGGAACCGTTCATTAGCTAATGAACGGCCTCTGGCCAAAGCGCGACTCACACATAGACACTTTGGCTGCGGGAACCGTTCATTAGCTAATGAACGGCCTCTGGCCAAAGCGCGACTCACACATAGACACTTTGGCTGCGGGAATCGTTCATTAGCTAATGTACGGCCTCTGGCCAAAGCGCGACTCACACATAGACACTTTGGCTGCGGGAACCGTTCATTAGCTAATGAACGGCCTCTGGCCAAAGCGAAATTTTTATTGGACCTTGTGATAGATTGTGTAATATTGTTCATCACAGGAATGTGGAATATTGTATGATAAATTTCTAAATTTACGATCTGTACACATTCTTGACATTGGTCGAGTTGGTACGGCGCTAGGCTATGAACCTCGCACTCGTGGGTTCGATTCCCACTGAGGGTCTAGGTTGCGCAGATTTAAGCCGTGGTTGGAGAGTGCTGACGAGCATGCGACGGCCGTCCCGCCTGCAGACGTGCAGTGTTGGGGGTGTCTCCTAAGCGTCTTAGATCCAGCCAACCTATAAAAACCCTTATGCGTTTCCTTGGATAATTTGTTAATAATTTTTTTGACGGTGTCTTTTGTTTTGTAACAGGTGTGCTTTAAGTTCTACTATATGGCTTACGGCATCAGCTACGGGTATCTTCACGACTGTCGGACACGCGTGCTCGAGGGCCGACACACGTTTGTTCATGGATTGACGTACGAGGAGGACAACCACAAGATTTCCATAAAACGCGAGTCGGTCGTCGCATGGATCAAGAAATACGCCGACGAATACGGACAACCCCAACCTGACAAAGCCGAGATTCACCTTTCGGATGGTTTGACCATCGAAGAGCTGTGGGACGAGTACATCGAGGGCTTGCGTGAGAATGAGGAGATCAAAAAGATCTCTCTTAGTTACTTCTACAAAGTATTTGACGAAGATTGCAGCTCTTGGCTCAAGATTCCATCGGTGAACCGATTTTCTCACTGCGATGTTTGCGCGTCCTTCAAGTTATTGAAGGAAGGCTTAACCAAATCTCAAAAAGGTGAAAATTCTTGAATAACTTTGTGATGTGTTTATATGCTCATGTAATTTGTTCACTGACCCGAATTTGTGTATCTTGCACAGCGCAATGGGCCTGTGCCTCGGTGCTCTTGCCTCCCTTGGCCGGTGCTGCTGCCTGCAAGCCTGACAGCTCAGCAGCGAGCTTCTCCTTCACTTCGGCGCTGGCTGCCACCTGCTGCTGCTGCTGCTGCTTGGCCTCCGGCAGCTTGAGCCACTCCTTCGTGGTGATCCCCATCTTGTGCTTGTCGAAGCGATGCGCGATATTGTAAGCGCGCAGCTGGGCGTTCTTGCTTGACCTCGTTTGGGTACTTTGAGTTCTGCCGGTCCTTGTGGAAGCCCGGGGGCACTCGGGAGTCACGACAGCCGGTCCAGCAGCGGTCTGGGGTATGATACAAGCGCGTGAAGCAATACTCGCACTGCCCCTCCTTCGGAGCGTCGGGTGGCGGAACTCTGCTGTACGTGGACTTGTTCCTCTCGGCGTTGTTCGCCTCTCTCGGTGGCTTCTTCGCGTCCTCGTTGCCAGGCTGCGCCGGATCCCTCTTCTTGTTGTCCTTGCGCCTGTCCCCAGTTTTCCGGGCAGAGCCAGATAGAGCGCCTCATGGAAGCCACCAGCTCAGGTAGGTCAAGTCCAAGTTGCCTCGCCTCGTAACAGGAGTAAACGCAGCTTGCCCTGCGAATGAGATCTTGTTGAAGCATCAATACCCAGGCTTCGGCATCGTTCTTCAGCTTATCCTGGACCTCTATGATGACCTCCAGGTTCTCCCAGGTGACCTTGTTCGGGGCAGGGTGGCTGACTCGCAGCTGCTCGGACACGCGATCCCTGTATTCCTTGATGCGCAATCCCTTGATGCATTCCTCGATGTCCTGCCTGACGATGGAGTCCTCCACCATCTTGCCAGCGTTGAGAGCGGACTCCCTGCGGCGGCAGATCTTCACGTAGGCGAGGCCACCCTGCTCGGGGGTCTGAGACTTGGTGACCAGCAGGTCCTCCTCCTCCTTGGTGCCCTTCATCAGGAACTTGGCCTCGAGTTCTGCGACGAAAGCCCTCAACGCCCAGAAGTAGTGAGCATCTTCGGTACCATCCGTGCCTGTCAGACCCTTGGTGGAGGTTCCCTCCGTTTCCCACTCGTCAGATACTTCACCATCGACATCGCCATCTTGGACCCTCCTGCAGACTGCCCATGTCACCCCTGGCTGCATCTCATGGAAAGGGGGTTGTGCACAGCGCACAGAGCCCTGGAAGGAATCCCTCTCAGAGATATCCTTCAGGACATGAAAGGCGTGGGAAGCCATAAGGCCGTTCTTCAGGTAAGCGGCGCACAACCAGTCATAAGCGACTGAGGTGGAATGATCATCCCCTGCTAGGAACGAGGGCAGGCCGTCCCATAGTGATCTGTAATCTGGCTGAGAATCCCTCAAGGCCTTCTTTGCCTGTGGGGTGAGTCCGTGAAAGGCTGCTGACCTCATCTGTCTACGCACCCTGGACTCATGAGCCCGCTGCTCTTTCGCCACAAATTCAACAAAACGCCTGATGAAAGCTGCCCTATCCTCATTCTTGCCACCGGTGTAACGAAGCTTCGTGTCAGTCGTGTCAAGTGCGTCACTGTCCCTGTCATTCTGGTCCATATCGTCTAAGTTATCAAGTGCGAAGAGAAACTGGCTGGCTGCGGGCACTGGGGCTGCCACTCCTCCTGCAAGTGCTGCTTCTGCTGCTGATGCTGCTGCTGCTGCTGCTGATGATGGTGATACTGGTGTAGAGGGGCTGGATTCTGGAGCCGACCCCCCTGTGCTCATATAGCCAGTGATCCGCCTTTGACTGTTCCTTTCCCGAGCCAATCGCCGTGCCTCGCGTTCTGTGGACTGGACAGCGGCGATGCTCAACTCTGCTTCGCCCTCCGTGGTCAAGTGCTATGCTAATGCTCAACGAGTGGGGCGAAGGAGGCGCGTCCTTTCTCAACGTAAAGCTCGTTCCCCAGCAAGATGCAGGCTTAATTCAGGCTGGTTTTAGGCCAGTGCACTGAGTGCCCCTGGATTCACACCGTTCTGAACAAGCAGGAGGGTGAAACACGTGTGTCCAGCATAGACCCAAGGGCTTAACAATATGTCTCGACGCTCTGAATCAGCGGCAGATGCAGAATATTCGTGTGAAAGGCTTAGGGCTAAGCCAGTGTGCTGAGCACCCCTGGATTCGCAGAGCCACTGCTCATCAAGAGCACAGAAGTTGTCATGGGAACTCGTTCTCAGCCAAAGTACCAGCAACAAACGTCGCTACGCAGAGCTGGGGGCTAAGCCAGTGTGCTGAGCACCCCTGGATTCGCAACACCACTGCTCATTAAGAGTCCAAAGTTACCATGGAAGCTCGTTCCCAGTCCAGTAAGCAAGAGTGCAAGTCGCTATGCAGAGTTGGAGGCTAAGCCAGTGTGCTGAGCACCCCTGGATTCGCAACACCACTGTTCATTAAGAAGGTAATCAGCGTCATAAGAAGGGCCTCACCAGTAGCCAAGAGCCATAGGAGGGCTAAGAGAGTGTAAGCAAACATCCGAAGGTGTTCCAAAAATAACCAGCAGCACTCCAGGCTGAGCCAGTGGGCAAATCAAGTCTGAATCCACCAGATACCTCCGCCAGAACAGTAGATAATATATAGGAAGCTGACCCACTTGCTGTCTTCAGGGCTGATGCCGCTGCTAATTCTCTTATGAAGACACTCCTGCTTCAAGCTTAGGCCAGTACACCGTGGGTGTCCCTGGATTAGCCGTCAGACAGGGTGATGCCGTCAAGGAAACTGTAAGACATAAGACCAACCATACAAATAGTAACTCACTGCAGATCCACTTCTAATTAGTCAGCCCAGGCAGATGCCGCTGCTAATTAGCTTCCAGGTCGCACACTTGCCCTTCCAGCTAGGCCAGTACACCAGGGGTGTCCCTGGATTCGCTTCAGACAAGGTGGTCAACTAGAGGGACCGCAGGATAATAACTACTCATCAAGGTGGTCATTTACCGCTAATTTGCTCTGTCGCTGTCGCCGCCCAAGCTGATACCGTGCTGATTAACTCTCAGTGACACAAACCTGTCTACAGTTAGGCCAGTGCACCAGGGGTGCCCTTGGATTCACTGCAGAACAAGGTAGTCAAGCTGAGCATACCGCAAGATAATAAGAAGCCACTCATTAGGTAGTAAATTCAGTGCTGATCCGCCGCCGCCGCCACCGGTAGTCTTTTCTCGTGCAAGTACCGCTAAGTATAGAAAAGAAGAAGGGTCCGCCAGTGCACCGTGGGTGCCCCTGGAGTCACCTGACTGCCGAATCTGCTTTCACAAACTGCTGCTAACTTGTCGCCAGAGGGTCTCTACTTCCGAATTAGCACTGAAATAAAAAGCCGCTCCGCGCAGGACATTATTGTTTTGTAAAAGAATAAAAACTGCTGGATTCAGTGCACCGTAGGTCATTATGTGCATGACTCCGTTTAGCTGTACCAGTACTCGTACAGTACTTGGTGGCAGAAACCTAGGTCACAGATACGCTTATATTCGTTTATCTATAATGAGTGGACACTTGTATGAAAAGTATTCAGTGACCACCCGATATAATACGGTATATTATATCTCACAGGTTATGGGGTATTACCCCGCTTTTCTCACTGCTGACTTTGCCATGATTGGCTAAGCTTTTCCGCTTGGCGGGGCGTTGGGGCCTCGCGAGGTGTTGAATCGGCCACTTTAGGGCGTGCGGTTTAAGCTAAGTGGCTACTATCCTTAATCCAGATCCTCCCACAAGAATCTAGCGCAAATGGGCATGGCGACCTTGTATGTCGTATATAGTGGCCCGGCATATGCTTTGGGGCAATATTTATGAACCTTTTGAATTATCTATAACATATCTTTGCTTGAAATGTCGATGGTTTGACCTTTAATCTTAGCGTGGTTTGGGTGGGTGCTTTCACAGAATTTTAATCAAAATGCTAGATCCTACCACAAGGATCTAGGGTACCGACAACTCTAGGCCTTGCTACACGAGCTCGGGTTGGTGCGTATGTTGTTAACCCTCGAGAATATGACCAAAACTAATGTTGTAAGCCCTTTAATATCATACTAGCCGGATTGATCGCCGCATATGCGCATGCCATGGTGTAGTACCGTCGAAATTCAATATTTCCATCATTATCAGGGTCTGAAAATCGTATTCTAGAACCTCTAGCGGTAGTTCTAACCGTTCAAAAAATCCCCAAAAAATTCCAAGGAGACTTTGAAGTCATATTAAAGTACTGAAATGCTCACCAAGGCAAAGATCTAGCCTTAAAGCTTAAAATGGACCAAGACTCACGCCCAAAATGCGAAATTATCCCCATACTTAAGGAATGTGTATATCTTACCCATGTGACCGCGTTCGTGTGATGTGTCCAATATACATTATCCAAGTCGTATTTTGACCCAAACATGATTAATATACATGCATACCTTGAGATATATCATGCCTATGGTGGCAAAGGATCGATATACGATTGGCAAAAAATTATGGAAGATACACCCCGCTTTTGAAGCTTTAAAAGGCGTAGCAGTTCAAAATTTGGTTGGGGCATGCTATAAATGCATTAGCTAGGAGTATATATGATGGATTCTCGTCAAACCACGCACCATACTACTTAGTATAGGCCCCATGTGGAAAGTATTCCTTGGTGTTGACTTGTAGAAAGCTCGTGGGGCGCCTAAATAAATTATTGAAAAAGTGATCCTTGTGGGAGGATCTAGAGCGTTCTAGGTCCTCCCACAAGGATCTCGGGATAGTAGCCACAAGTTGCGGTGAGATTTCGGATTGGGACTTTCGGCAACTTCTTCGAGTGTCCGCGTTGGATTTCGTTTTTGACTTGGACTGATCACCCCTGTCGACATCTCCTTGGCCGTCGCGTATTCGACTTCGTTGATTTCGTTCGACCTCATCTTGTACTTACTCCGCAACTGCATTACCGTCGCCCGCCACCTTACGATTTGCGCCTCGCCTTTTCCCCAACCCCCCTCCTATAGGAATTTATTCTGATGACTACATCCTCAGTTGGTACATTGCCGAGGGTCTTCTCTTTTGCATCTCTGGCCCTGCCCGCACTCATGTGTCTTGCATGTGTATCAGCGGTTCAGGGTTCGGTGGTTCTCGATCGAGACCCTGCACTCACCTCAGCAGCACATCCCACTGGGGTGACTGCCAACAGTCTGTCTGCCTTGCCGTACACTCTACCTTTCGGCATTCCTTTTCCTTCTGTGGTCTCGGCAGGCTTAGGATCAGATTTTCACTTTTCAGGGTTCCTAATTTTGCTCTACGAATCTTCTCCTGCCTCTGGCTTCTGGTCTTGGCTTCTGGATTATGATTCTGGCTTCTGGTTCTGGACACTGGTCTCTGGACTCTGGTTCTGGATTGTGACTTCTGGACTCTGGTTCTGTTTGGACATCTTTGACACTGACAACTTCTTCAACTCTGGTGAACTCTGCGGCTTTGTAGACCACTTTGAAAGTGGCTGAGTGACTTTGAGATTGAGCTGTAGGAACTTAGCTTGTGAGCAGTATCCTAGCACCAGTTTTAGAAAGGGAACGCCCTGGCTAAAGCACAGGCCTCCCTCTAGCAGTTTCCAGCTCCTAGCTGTTTGTTGTTTCGGAACGGTTTGATTTGCCCGTGCTCCGCTCTCTGCCACCTGAACAGCACTCCGTACAGTTACAGGGTGGTGTGCTGGATTCAGTGCACCGTAGGTCATTATGTGCATGACTCCGTTTAGCTGTACCAGTACTCGTACAGTACTTGGTGGCAGAAACCTAGATCACAGATACGCTTATATTCGTTTATCTTTATAATGAGTGGTATAAAAGTATTCAGTGACCACTCGATATAATACGGTATATTGTATCTCACAAAAACACCAGTAAAATATATTCATAAAAAGATCGGCATAATAACCAAAAGTACGAATTATTGTACAAAGCTGTGAGCAGAACTGTTTTAGCGGTCTAGCACTGGCACGCGAACAGCCACCTAGCACTTGCGAAGGCAAAACAATAATGAGTCCACTAGTTCTGACCTGCGGTCAGAGCTTACTTATATCTCAAGTCTGTGTCACATCTCCAAAACTGTAACAGGCTTCCGCCCTGAAATCTTCATCTAGCCAATGGAAAGTCATTATTCCATGCCAACTTTATAACAATGTTACCGTTTACCACATTCTGACTGACACGTCAGTGGCAAAGTTGTGACTGTCATGCTGGATGTGACACACCGACAGTAAAGACTGTCACCTGTCACTTCCTATAGTAGGCTGGGTGACCGTCACCAGTAGACGGGAAACACCCGTTAGTATTTATGTGTATCGCTTTTATCAATCTGAGACTTTTACCGTTCTGATATCGAAACCCTTAACTCAGGGTTTATTCTCCGTTATCCGATATATACACCCGACTATATATATCTGACAGGTTTGACCCCACTTACGTTTTATTTAGCCACTGCGACACCACGAGGATGATTGGCTAAAGCCGGACGCTTGGGATGGAGTGAGGCGCTCCGCGCGTGGGAGTGCCGGCAGTCGCGGGTATGGCCTAAGTTTTGTGGGTTGATTTACGGCTGGCTGTAGGCCTTTGAGGGCATCTTTTCTACGGGATTTAACGTTGGATTGGTTTACGCATCCTGGTTGGTCACCACACCGTTTCGTATCGGCCGCCATCTACCACACGACTTCTCGGAATTTCTGTTCTCTCACGGCAGCCGTATCGGCGACCCACCACATTTCTTGGCCGCCCAAGACTACCGCATTTTTTCCACGTCTTCTTGCCTCACTCCACCCCTGTAGTCTTCTTCATCATGGTTGCTTCTACTAGATCAACGGCTAGCATGGCGCATCGCCGCCGCACATTAAGCACAATCTTTGACTCCGTTGCTGCCAGGCATGCCAACACGCCCGCGACCCCGACAGCGGCGCAGCCGGCCGCTAATTCGGCGGGTGCTACATTTTTGGCATCGGTACGCACCTTGCAGCGGGAGCACTTCGACATGAAAGTGGCGAAGCACGTCCAGCGAAAATTGTTCGACGGCAAAGAGGGGAGATTTTCCGGTGCGGAGCCCCACGCGGCGGCCATCTTCACGAGGATGGTCTCTGCCCTGCAGGCAGCATTCGTCACTGAGGACACCGGTTTCCTCCCGCTCTTCACGCTGGACGACGCTACTTTGGCCGTCCGCGTGGAGGCCAACAATTTGTTGTTCTCCACGATCGAGCTGCTGATCGACCCCTCGTCGCCCGCAGCGGACTGGTTGGACTCGTCCAGCGCCAGCTTCCCAGCAGACGGTAAGCGTGTCCTACTCGAGTTCGCCCGTCGGATGATCCCGGTCGGGGACCCCTTCCAGGGACAAGCGGACATGTTTGCCGTCCGCATCGTTGCGGGCGTGGACCCTCATGGATCCATTGAGGACTTCAACGCCGCGCTCAAGGCAGCGAGGACGAGATCAACGCTCCAGGACGAGGACGTGAAGTCCCTTTTCATCAAAGCCCTCGACGCCACCTTCTACCAACCGGTGGTGTCCCGTTTGCTCCTTCACGACCAGCGAGCCGCCCACGACCTACTCACCATTCAGCAGTGGGTGCGGGAGTGCTACGGCGAGCACGTGCGGGCGGGCACCGCCACCGCATCGGCACACCGGTACTCCCACGGCACGCATTTCATGGAGAAGGACGTTGATGGGTCGGGTGCGGCGAGCGAGATCGCGGACTTGCGGACAATGGTGCTCGACTTGAAGAGGCAATTGGCCACCTTCCTCGTCACCGCCGAGTCCGAACCGTCTCCGCGGGGATTTACCCCTCGCGCGGACAAACCGGACCGCCGGGTCAAGAACCGTTTCGCAGCCTCGCCCCTCCCCAAAGGGGGGAATTGGTCTCAGTCCGTCTCACGGAAGGTGGCCTTCCACCGCGACAGCGGTGCGGCGATCCCGTACTGCCAAAATCAGGTTTGTGCTAAGGGGAAGGCGAGGCATTGGCACAGGGACTGCCCAAACGGGGGCAGGACCGGACTCTCGGCCTTCGCCTTCGCCGAGGAGGCCGAGAACTCCGTGTTGGCTGCGAGGTTCCAACACGCCATCGACAGCAGCGACCCCGTGGAGTTCGACGCCCTCTGCATGCTTGCGGGCGGGAAGCCGGAGGTCTTCACCGATCTCTCCGCGTGCTCGTTCTGCGAGGAGGGCGGTGAGGTTCTCGTGTCCGCCGTCGCCGAGTTCTCTGAGATGGCGCACGCGGCTGGAGCTTCCACGTTCAACATCAACACCTTCACTGCCGACATGCCGGTGGTGTCGGAGCCACCCGCGCACTCCCCGCCCGCGTCGGTTGAGTCCGAGGAGGATTGGACCGGTCCGCCAAACCCCTTCTGCCCTCCCGTCACCCGCACGTTTGCCGACTTCATTGAGGGCACGGGGATTGCATTGGTGCCCGACGAGCCGGCCGCGAGCATGAACTTGCTCTCCGCGGTTGAGGCGCCGGAGCGCGTGATCGGCTACGAGCCCGCGGCTTACGCCACGAGCGACGATGACGACGGAGATGCCTCGGTGACACCGCCGCGGCCACGGTACGGCTGCGGGAACGGCATTCCGAAGTTCGGAAGGTCTCTCCTCACTTCCTCCTTGGTGTGCGCACTCTTTGTAATTTGTGCCGCCGCCGCGCCGCATGCCGTTGCCGGTGTCGGTGGTGCCGATGCGCGCACATGCACGGGTCCACCGGTCGGTGGTGCTCCGTGGACTGCCGCAGCAGTCCCGACTACGGGGGCTTCGCCAACTGAGGCGGTTCATGACGTGCCGTGTGCGATTCCGCCTCGTCGCCAACGGCGGGAGCAGAGGAGGCAGGGCCTCTACATGGCTCCGATGCCGTGGCATCCCGGACCGCCACCGCCTGCCGAGTTGTTTGTGGACGGCCCTCCGCTGTCGCCGGCTTCATCTTCAGATGACGAGGCTCCACCGTCGGGCAGCACTTGGCAGCATCCCGGTGCGGTGCAGCCTCCCGTGATCGAGGATCCGTCGATTCCTTCTACGAATGATTCATCACCGGCCCCGGGGGCCGGCAACTGCTTCACAGTCACGCTGCTCCGAGCCGGGCAGACAGCTCCGAAGACCACTAGTGGCTAGGATTAGTCACGCCGTGCCTGCCTGGGAGTTAGCTGTAATGTAGCCTCCTAGATGTGCGGATGGGCTCTCTGAATTTGAGCTGTGTTTAGGGTTTTAGCAAAGTAACAGCATATCTGACAATCTTGCTGTGACCTGGGACCGCCCTGACCAAGAGTACAGGCCCCCAGTTGTGCTACAGTTTCCTCCTGAAGTTGAGTAGGGAGTTTGTTTGCTTCGTTCACTACTAGCTCCGGTCACCACCCTAGGTGGTGTGCTGGATGTGACACACCGACAGTAAAGACTGTCACCTGTCACTTCCTATAGTAGGCTGGGTGACCGTCACCAGTAGACGGGAAACACCCGTTAGTATTTATGTGTATCGCTTTTATCAATCTGAGACTTTTACCGTTCTGATATCGAAACCCTTAACTCAGGGTTTATTCTCCGTTATCCGATATATACACCCGACTATATATATCTGACATGTCATACAGTAATCACTCAGTAATAAGAAAACCCGCCAATAAGAAAGTAGCCAGCTTTTTTGATTCCTTCACAATATTTAACACATAACACTCCATATTTAAGATCTCTATATAAATAAGAAAGTTGCTAGGCTGACCTAAAATTCCTGTTTTCTTAAAATCGAGCGTTTACTGTATCATCTTATCACTTCATGGTCACCCGATAATGAGCATATCTTCTTTGGCAAGTCTATTCTTCTCGAGCCGTCATCCTACGCGAGACCTGTCATACTTGTCATATCTGTCACGCCTGTCACCAGCTGGACAAACCCGGCACGGTACCATGGGAGGCCGGCGTTTGTTACATCTAGAAGCTAGAAAGATCACAAGGTTAAAGAATTGAACAGAGGACGCTATTAGCCAGTGGCTCAGCCCATACGGGTCAGATTTTTAAGTCAAATTCCTGCCGGCTAGTGGTCAGCAGCGAGTACCCGTGCCGCCTGTCTGCTCACGGGAAAAGAAGTAAGGATGATTGAAGCTGCCTGTCGGCTTAGCTGTGGACGTCGATTGCGAACTGAGAAAAGAGGTCTTAAATGCTTGAAAGGTCCGACTTACTAAACATGTCCAGCTGTCCGCTAGTGGTCAAAACTCTAATCACAAAATACATCGGAGAGATCCCCATCTCAGCTAGTGGTCGAAACACGAGATAAAAGCTCTGCCTGTCCGTTTAGAAATTAAGATGACCTAGAAGAATAACCATCGTAGGAGTCGCTGCCAGCACCACCAGACCCAGAGTCGTAGTGGTCTCCGGAATCGTAATCGGAGTGGTCAACATCGTCCCCGTAAGCACCACTAGAGTCGTGCCCCTCGCGATCGGAATGCTCGTGGGTGTAAGAATATTTGTCGTCGTCTCCGCGTCCGCTGGCTCAGCGCCCCCAATAAAAGTAGATGCGCATCCAGTCGAAATGTCTTGCTGCGGGAAAAATTCAGCTTCTGAAGCCTCCAAAACACCGCCATAGTAGTCGCCCTGGAAACCTGTGTCCAGGGCGGGCTGCTGTTCAAGTGGAAGCGTGGTGGGCCCATAACCTGCAAGGAACTAGGCAACAGCAAAGGGGAGAACGCTCCCGGCAGACATAGAACGAACTCAATAATAGATAACACAAGGGAATAAATTCCCTAGTCGGGACACAAGCAGGTTCACCGAGAATGACACACCGGACATGACACCTGCCAAATATGACAGGGTGACATATCCAGCACCCCTCGCCTGGTAGGATGTCACTTGCAGTGCCTGCCTGTTTGCTCCGCGAGTCGGTGTCACGGTCCTGCCAACTTAAGTCCGACCACCATTATTGTATTATCCGACTTTAGCCGAGAACCGAAACCCTACCGCGCTGTTTTTCATTTTCCAGTGACAAGCATATATATATCAATAATATCTGCTGAATTCTGGATGAGCAATTTAGCGCTCAGAAAGTTAGGACTCCCATCACAAATAATGCCTATTACCCGCAGCTTAAGGTGGCTTAAGCCACCTTAACTTGAAGGGCTCATTGGGGCTTCCTCGGCGGTGCTTTCAAAATTTGGAGACCTGTGTCGTCAAGATCTTGAGCTGCTCTTTCTGCAGTGTCTTATCAAAAGTTTGATCTGAGTTCATCTTGACCCTCAAAATCTCGGTTGAAGTAGGGTGGGTATTTCCCAATTTTCCTTAAGATGGCTTAAGCCACCTTAAGCCAATTAGCTCACGGGGGCTTCCTCGAAGGCGCTTTTCAAAATTTGGAGACCTGCGATGTCAAGATCTCGAGCTGCTCTTTCTGCAGTGTGTTGCCAAAAGTTTGATCCGAGGTCATCTTGACCCTCAAAATCTCGGTTGAAGTAGCATGGGTATGCAAAAACCGGAAAAAATCGCTCAAAATTCACTAAATGTTGCACCCTCTTGGATACTTCCCAACATTGCTCACCGGGAACTTGGGCTCGCCGAATAGTGCATATAGTGTCTAAAAGAAGACATTGTCGCCGTCATTTTGAGCTAAAAAAATCTAGTTTCCGGTACCGATAGCTCCCGCAATAATTGAAAACGTTAAGGTGGCTTAAGCCACCCTAAATCGCTGTTAGGGTGGCTTAAGCCACCCGAAGGGTAATAGCCAATAATTAACATCATCTCAGACATCACCAATGATGCCTCTAGAATGGTGCTTACTGAGGAAGGCCTCGCAGATGAATGGTCCCTCGAATGTGGAGTTCCTCAGGGAGAAGTTTTGAGCCCACTAAGGTTTGTAGCCATTATGGATATCCTGGCAATTTGGTTAGCAAAACGAGCAAACGGTGCAAACCCGACAGGAACCACATATGGATACGAACTCAACTCGGAGCGCCATAGACCAGACAAACCAGGAAATAATGTTATTCCTCCCTCTCAAAACTTATTAGAAAAGGACACCCCTTTAAATATCTTTGCACGGTTCTTCTGTGATGACATCATGCTCGTGGGGAAAACTAAAGACGAAGTTCAAGACATGCTAGGTATAGTTAATGAATTTATGAGCTTCATCGGCATTCCCATCAATGTTAAGAAATCCAAATACTCTTACAGAAAGCGCATCAAACCCCAGGGCAAAATAGTAACACGATATGACCTGTCTGATGATTTACTCATCTCTGGGGGTCACCTGGAGCCCAATACCAATGACTCGAGTCCTTCCATTGATGCGAAATGGATACCCCCTGAGTCACCAGAATTTCTCGATTTCTCTAACAGCAAAGAGGTAAACAGATACCTCGGAGTATGGTTTGCACTAAATGGGGAATGGGACAAACATCGGAAATCCTTATCGACAGACTTAAATCCACTCTCACATCCATCCAACTGCAACACATGACTCTACACCAGCTATGTGCCAGGGAACACTAGCCATGCCAAGCCTTTCGATTGGCATATTGTATTTACGCGTACTGGGGCAGCGAAATGGCAATGGGCTCGGAAGGGGACTCCTGAGCCATTGACTTCGTACTATGGGGAGCGAAAGCCTGGGCTCGATTATAGCTGGCAGCATATTATCGTCCACCCCTCTGGTGCGTTACGCCGCTGGGAGCGTAATAGGAGCGGCGGCTGGTTTCTGGAAGACGCCACTATAGTGAAGGCGCCGGTAGCGCCATTCTCATTACCGCTCAGCGTTGGGTACAATCTGACGAGTGTGAAACGTGACGATGCTGACTATCGTGGAATTCCATACACGGGGCGTAAGGCTGTACAATCGACGCCTACGAACCGTGACGATTCGGGTACAGGCGCTGTGACCTGGAGCAAGGAGAAGCTACCAGATTCGGATGACCCTGATGACGCGGGTGTCATAGACAGTAAGGAGAAGCTACTCGATTCGGATGACAAGGATGACGCGGGTGTCACAGACAGTAAGCATGACATGGATACTGCCAGTCCGAAATGGGATCCTGCCTCGCCTGAATATGATGACACCGAGGATGACGTCAGCGAGTTCGATGACTTGGTAGCTGACGATGCTGAAGAACAAGCTGAAGCTCGAAAGTTGAAGAGACTGGGACTGCAGTTGATCATGGATGATCAGGGTGAACTTATCTGGGTGCCAAAGGGCACTTCCCCGACCTCACCCGTTCAGCCAGAGGATCAGCCTATCACCGAGCAGAAGTCTGAGGCCATATCTGAGGATACCCCAGCCTCTGTGGTGGAGACTGTTCAAGTACCATCGAAGGAACCAGCCGAAGAGACGAAGAGGCAACCCAGGAAATATCCTGCCTGGTGGACTGCTGAGTACATATCTCATTTGAAATACACCTTAAGCAGTGACAGTGATGACGAAGAAGTACTTGACGTGGCTCCTCGTAGGAAGAAGGCAAAGACCAGCAAGGGGCAATGAAATCAACTGTCTTGATTAGGATTGTCCAAATGCAGATTCTCTGATTAGGATTTGTATAGGTGGCAGATGATGATATGCTAGCCGACATGGGACAGATCGATTAGAGATATGAACTGCGCGCCTTGAAAGTATAAGACTTGAATTCTGCCCATTTGGAGGGGTTCTGACTTGAAGTAACTATTTGGAGGAGCTGTTGCTCAACCTGTTAATTTACTGGTCAATCTTTCCTGTCATGAAGATATTGCAATTGCTTGAATTGCAGCCTTGTTCAAGCTAAGATATGTTATAAATGCGGTTGTAGTTCCGAGGATGGCGTACCCCCTTAAAGTTACCTCAGCAATTGCCAACTCCTCAAAGAATGTTGCAATTGAATTAGACAAAATGATAGCTTCGTTTATGATCAAATACCTGGGCTGCCCAGTTGACACTAACCACCAAATAATGTGGACAGCAGTCTGCCAGGGCGGGTACGGTATTGATAGTGTCTTCGATATTGTAACCGCGTCGTGTATTACTGAAACCATGAACACCCTGTGTTCTGCAGATGAACACGAATATTGGCAACACAACCACACGGACCGTATCACTGACCCTCACCTTATCTCACTATACCGTAGAAACAGTAATTTATGGCTTAAAATAATAATTCAAAACATGAACAACGAAATGAGTAAAAATGCCATCTCGGGCTTTCCCTTATCACACTATGCAACCTATAGTCACACAAAAGACAAACGCTTTAACTGGTTCAGGCGTACAGGTCACATTATGGCAAAACTTGGATACGCTATCGACTCTAAAAATTACCCTGAAAATGAAGCGGGTGAAACCACATTAATCACCACCCTTCCCAGACAACTCTACATGTCGAGGAATGTTACCTCCGCAATTCAAAAATATAACCTCAAGCACACAGGTTCCTTTCTGACTCCCTGCGGTGGAATGTTAAAAAACTGGCAAGAAAGCAAAGGCTTTTTCAGGCTGAACGGTAATAGACCCCCTGGATGGCTAACCGAAATCGAAAAGGAGATGCTTCAAAACCCTGTAGGTTTGGACCCACAGGCCAGATATGTCAAGAAACAATATAGAGACAACATAGTACCCCCGGACACGGGCGAGTTTCATCGGAAAGGAAATGGTGACCGAGATTCCATCTCTCTTATTCACATTACCAATATTGACTTAGAGGCCATGTCAATACAATACACAGAATACAGTAACAATGACAAAAACCCTAATGTCTTTGTCAGAATCGAAGGAACCAACAGTTTTCAATACGACTTTGAATATAGCATCACCGATGACGGTTGCATCCTAATTCCAGCAGGTTCCATTTTCGAATATAATGACCATATGGACCCGCCCTCTTCTGTTCTTGCTAAAGTCAGTGATATTAACTCACACTATGATTACATCTCAGACAGACAATATGAGACCATTATTGCCAGAATGAAAAACAAAACTGCGGAAGAAGAAAGTGAATACAGCTGCCCTAGCGACTCAGAAGAAGAATCTACCCCCTTCGCCGAAAAGAGCAAACAAATGGAGGATTATGATATGGCAAGCGATGGTTCCCTATTCGCCGGTAAAAAATCAGCATGCAGTGGTGCAGCATATGCCATAAAAAACTTTGACAACGGAATGCCACTTGTTCGGAAGATGAATATCCCCCCCTCAAGAACTTTCGCCGCACCGGGGCTTCTTATCTAGGAAATATCCAAAACCCTAGTAATACATCTGCTGAAATTGCGGGACTGCGATTCTTACTCACAGAACAAAAAGAGAATCTCCTCAAATCCATGACTCCAATGGTACATGCCATTGACTCCATGGCCGCAATATCTGCTGTAACAAAGGATGGCAGATCCATGAGTGCCCGGGACAAAATACGTGAAGCTAACCGCAGAGATGTGCAGGCTGTTCGCCTACTGTTAGAAGAACTTGGCTTCTACATTGAAGGAGATCATAGTAAAATTATCCTTAAATGGATTAGGGGTCACAATAATGACAAAGTCCATGACAAAGTGGACCGTACTGCCAAAAGAGCCTCATTCAGAGGGGGTTGTTTAGACATCTCCCGCTACGACCCTGCCGAGGAATTGCCATTCTCGTTATTCTTTTTTGAGGTCCCTATTTTAGGTGATATCCGCAGTCACATTAGAAGAATTCAACGTCTCTCACACTACCATAATTGGAGAACTCTACAGTCTCAAGGGAAGTACTTGAGGATGCTCGACGAGAATAACACCACCCCCACTAAAGATATTTCCAAAATTACACCTAAAGCTTTCACTGCTTCTAGAAGCAGAGCACTCCTGGGTCTCCATGCCTCTCCAGCACGTTTATTCAAACTGGGAAAAATCGGGACTGAAAACTGCCCCTACTGCCAACAGAATGCACCTTCGAACACATCCAACTTGAATGCTCAGGACATAATAATAGTCTGCATAGTCTTAGAACACCCCAAGATGGCGAACTAAGGAAAATCATTGCTGAAGAAACCTCAGGAAAGCCCAAACTACTAAACCCTGGAAAAGGTACCACATACATCAAAACACAATACCGGAATATCCTAGTTCACTAGATATCAGAGGGTCCCGAACTGTGTGGATAAACTCTCTTAAGATAAATAAACCCTAAGCTAGATATACCCGGAACGGTCTCGCAACGGTCTCGGAAACTAGCCTACCTGTGACACAGCGTGTGTCACAGCACGAACCTATAGATCAGTCAGCAGTCCAGTGTTGGTCCTAGGGGTCTGTCATAGGGGCCTGCACCGGGACTCCCAGTCAGGGCTGCCTATACAGATTCCAGCACACCACCCCAGCACTGTGGGTGGTGACTGGCTAGGAGAGTCAGAAATGTAAATCTCTAGGGCAGAAGCCAGGGTGACAAGTCCTAACTGCTAATCCAACTGTGCTATTCTGATACACAAATTGGAAACCTCTAACCAGCACAAGAGAAACCATACAGGCAATGCAAGTCCTGCTAAACTACTGAAAAGCTCTGTGCCAGTAAGTCAGATTGAAGAGTTCAAAGGTGTCAAAGCAAAAACATAAACCAGATTGAAGACCATGTGGAGGTCAGAGTACATCTCAGCACACCACCATGAAAGTGGTGTACTGCCAGAATCAGAAACATAACTACTCGGGGTCAAAGGCCAGAGGAGCACCGTCACCACAATGAGCACCGTAGTAGCTTGCAGCACCGCTCTCCAGTGGGTCAGGCGGCCGGTGAGCCACCGTCGCAGCACCCAGGGAGTGCAGTACTGCATCCAGAGTGACGGGGTCCAGCTCGGACACACCAGGGTAGATGCATAAATCCCCCCTGCACAGCACAGGCTGCGGCGCAGCCCGACCCGATACCTGCACAGGGTCGATGTCATTGGCCACCGTATAGGTGGCAGCTCCCACTCCCATGACAGAAATCAAGAGAACGAAAGAAAGTAGAAATGGCATCCCCCACAAGCCCGCCTGGGCGGGGAAGCCCCACGGAGGCTTTCCACAGCCGTAGCTGCGGGGAGCACCGTCATGCCAATCTCCCAGAGCACCACCAGAGTGAGGTGCTCGGGCTGCGGGCGTCGACGAGTGATTTGCCGAGATTGCCGAAGCCCGCGGCTTCACGACGAAGCTGCCGTCGGTGAGGTCCTCGTAATCGTCAGTGTCGTACCCCGTGAGGTCAACCTGTCCGATGGCGGCGTGGTTCACGGTCTGAACGAACCCAGCGAACTCACCGTCCGCGTCCGCTGTGGTGGTCACCCGCGCCGATTGAAGTGGCGCGGGCTTCACATCCTTTCCCTGCGAGACAGGCATAGCAGGGGCCGGCACGGCGGATGCCGATGCCGCCGCACCACCTGCCGGAACCTGCTCCTCCGGTGTGGCCACCGCTGCGGCGGGACCGCACACCAGAGCCGAAGCCTCCTGTCCGATGCTGGCAGGAGGCGGGAAAGATGCGTGAGTGTAATGCACCTGCGGGTTGGCCGCGGAGTGAACCTCCGCGGCAAGATCGTCGAGCCGGCGGAGAATGTCATCTCCCTCGGAAGCCGGCTGCTGCTCCACGGTGAAGCCGTAGGCGGACACGTCGATGCCGCCCACCGCTCCCGCACAAAGCACCGCGGGCGGCCCGTACGCGGCTGCCGCACGTGCGAAGGACTCCGCCCCGTCATCTGCCGCCTGCTGGAACAATGCACACATGGCGAGCGCGTGCACCCCCTCTGCGTCCTCCTCGTCGATGGGAACGCAGAATGCCGCGGCAGACGTGGGCGGGTGTTGGCGCCCGCCCAACGGGCAGTCACGGTAAAAGTGATACGCCTCACCTTTTCCCGCCTTCTTGCATCTACCGCAGAACGGCCTCGCCCGTTGATCGTCGCGGTCGAATCCCACCGGCGGGGCCTTGTGGGTCCCCACACGGAATCCTCGCGGCTGCTGCCCCCGCTGCTGCTGCTGCCGCTGCTGCACCCGCTCCCGTTGTTGACGCACAACCGGAGCGGCCTCACCGTGTTGCCTCTGAACGAGCTCTTTCAGCTCCGTGATCTTCTGCAGCAGTGCGTCGTACTCGCTGCTAGACAGGTGCGCGGAGACGCCGTCCGCGCCAGAAGCCGACTTCCCCCCGCCCGTCTGTGCCCAAGCCTGGTAAATTTCCACAACCATGGAACGGAGCGAAACCAGTGACACATGAGTCAAGTCAGCGGCCATGGGATAGCGGACCTTCACCGCAGCGTAGAAGGTCGGGTCGAGCCGGGTGTAGAGGCTCAATTTCCTGGTAGCCTCCGTCGGTGTCCAGTCAGACGCTCTGTTATCCCGCACCAAACGCTGCTCCTTAGCCAAAATCGGCTGCGGGTCAACGTTCGCGGGATAACGTAACGCGGCGTGCTCCTCCTGCTGCGACTCCCGTAGTGCCACCGGTACACAGCCCTTGATAACATCGATGAGAGCTCGCCGTCCATCTCGGTCAGTCGAAGAATCCGTACCAGTCAGCCAGACGAACGCGTTGCTGTGCTTCTCAACCACCAGGGCAAGGACGTCGTAGAGAAGCCCATTCACCTTGTTGACCACGGGGGCCAGGGGGTCGTCGAGGTCAAAGGCACACAGTTCCAGCCCGGCCGACTGAAACTCCGTACGCAGCTGCACCACCAGGTCGGACAGAAGGCCAGCGTCGTCCGTACCGCGAAAATGATGTTTCTTGTCGCCAAGAATATCCTCACGGATACTCTTGGCCCAAGCCCGATGGAGACGCGCCTTGTAGATCTCGTCCACCAACTTGGATTGCTCCTGCAAGTAACGTCTGACAGCCACGTCCGCGTCTTCGTTCGATGCAGGGTTGGGGGTAGGAACGGAAGGCGTAGCTGCCGTCGGCGTGTTCCGTACCCCGTCGATCAACCTCAGAGAGGCGTCGATGTCGCTGTCCCTCGTGAGGGATTTCTTGGATCTCGTTGTGATTCCCATCTCCAGATAAGCCTGAGGGGAGGCGGTACGCTGCAACACGTTTGGGTAGGGTCGCGGAGAAAATGCGACGTCACAGATACGGAACGAGCGGTTGAGCCATGCGAGCGAGGGGCAAAGGAAGATGTCGTCGAAGTCAAAGGTGCCAAGGTCACCAGCCCAAAACACGGTAGCAGGCGGGATCAGAGCGTGCAGAAAACCGTGAATGGACATTGCGACGACGAAACCCAATCCAAGCCGGCACCCCATAGCTGCGGCTCAAAGTCGCTCACCGCAAGCTGCTCATCTCATAATCCCCACTGATGCCCAAACGCGCAAACGCGCACCACCTCTCCGAGCGGCCGTTTAGCCAATCATGGCCAAACTAGCAAGTGGAATAAAGCGTGGATGGGGCCACGACCTACCGGAATATCCTAGTTCACTAGATATCAGAGGGTCCCGAACTGTGTGGATAAACTCTCTCAGATAAATAAACCCTAAGCTAGATATACCCGGAACGGTCTCGCAACGGTCTCGGAAACTAGCCTACCTGTGACACAGCGTGTGTCACAGCACGAACCTATAGATCAGTCAGCAGTCCAGTGTTGGTCCTAGGGGTCTGTCATAGGGGCCTGCACCGGGACTCCCAGTCAGGGCTGCCTATACAGATTCCAGCACACAACCATCGAAACTTTTTCCACTTGCTGACCTAAGACAGGAAATGAATGAGGAATTATACTTACACGCTCTCCCGGAAGCTAGCATGTACCGACCATCAAGTTCAAAAAAGAATACCATTGCTGTGACCGCTAAACCCGAAGTGGACCATGTCACGGGGACAATTAAATATCCCGAACTCCAATATGTCCCAAAGAAAGAGTTTTGGAAACTTTTGGCCTGGCACCGCCTTTCCAACAAAGCAGTCCCATGCTCACTTGCGGAGTACTCGAATAGGGCACACGATATTCATGAAGCACTCAATGCATGTAAGTTTGAATCGGGGGATCCTAAAAACTGCTACGCAATCAGAAGAAGCCTCTTAGATATTTTGGTGGATGACAGGAACCTTGACAAAAACGGCTGTGAACTTTTCTCAAACCCACTAAATGCCCACCCTAGAATTCACTCGAGAAGATGCATACCCACCACAAGAATGAAAAAAGCCCTCAGGCCCTTCTGCCATCATGGCAAAATTGGCTTTGATGGTCTCGCTTGGGATGCCTACGTGGATCCGATAACAGGCATCGGCAGAATCGTTTATGGAAATCCCCCCTTTGATGGGAAAGAAAAGGGCAAATCTTCGGCGGTTATGACTACCTTGGAAATGGGATATAAAGCGGCCAACACCGTCCCCGGATTTTCAGGAACATGGATTCTTCCGCTGTCTCCCAAAAACCAAAAAAGATGGTTCGATAAAGGTTTTAAACTTGTTTTCAGATTCCCGCATAACACTATTCCATTTATCCCACATGGCTATTGGACGGGTGATGACCCCTACGTTCTTCCAGGTGGTGGATGCTATAAGGATGACTTTTCGGATGTTGTTATCATAGCTATAGACAGTGCACCCAGTGATACTCAACCAGCCTTTGACTGGAGGCCTACACAGAAAAAGATTGCCAGATGGTTCCTTAACGTCCTACCCAAGTCCAGAGTCACGAAGAAGAGGCTAGAATACACAGGAGTCGGCCCTGATATTTGGAATGAAGTTCTGAACGAAAGCGAGAAAGTACTTCCCTCTTCGCTTTGCCCATGGCCCACTCAAGACCCTCCTTATCATCAGAGTGATATTGAGCCTTATTATGGTGGTCACCACGACACGACAATCACAAATGCAAATTCCAAGCCCTTCATAAGCACCGTGAAATGGCCCAAAGTTCTTACACTCATGGGATACCTTCCTCCTCTTTTTGGTACTGTCCTCAACACGATAGGTGTTCCCCGTGGCAAGATTAAACCTCTCCTTAAAAAACTTTCAAGAATTTGTAGGCAACACACCAAAAATAGGCGAGACGTGTTTCTGTTAAACACCACCACCACCTTAAACACTGACCCGCATACAGTTGACATCTCATGCAGTGAAGCCATGACAGAAACAGAAGCTGTGCAACAGTCAAACGACTTTCTTCAAACCCTCCTGCAATAATTCTCAAAAATTTTGCAATAAAAGATGGTTTCGTGTCCCCAAGGGGAGGGGCCGTCCCCCCCCTCCCCTCCCCGCCACCCCCTCTCCCCGCCCACCCGACCTCCTTCCTCAACGTCTCCAAAACCCCCCTTAATTCTTCGACTTCCCTCCCCACCGCTCAGATTCAGCCACCCCTCCACTCACCCGGCCATGGCTGCTTCTCCATCTTCTAGAGTTTTTTATTGCCTAGCACTTAGCTTTTTCTCTAGATGTCACCCTGCTGAAAAGTGGGCTGAGCCCCTTTGTGGGCGCGCTATAGCAAAGGGAGTAGCCCCTGGTGTTTTCACTAGCCTGCTTTGCAGGGTTACCGCACTCTCAGGACTTTGTCCCCTTTGCTAGCGTAAATGTTTTATTATTTATTGTATTATTATCTGCCGTTCACATCACCCTCGTTTCCATTTTTGGTTTCGATACAATATCGAGTATGAATTTCGGGATTTGTATAATTTTTGAATGGGTATAATTACCGAGTAATTTGAACTTGTAATAGTATACAGTAATTACTGAGTAATTTGTCGGGTGCTGACACCCAAAAATACATTTTATTGGACTAGGGCCTGCCCCTCCCTACGCACTTTTCCCATCGTCCCCCCCTCCTCCCTCTACAAGGGCGCCGGCGCGCTGGCGCCGTGATTTAATCCATACGCCACGCCAGCGTTGGCGGCACCCAACGATAAATCTAGGCGCCACGCTAGCGGCGTGGCGCGCCACCACCCTGATATAACTTGCGCGCCACGCCACCGCCAACGCCAAAAACCCAAAGCGCATCCTTGATCACGATCATGCATCATCGCACATCGGCACATCCGCATCCCGGTCAGCTTCCTTGTTCGTTGTTGGAGCTCCCAAACGGACGCAAACGGCAAAGGAACAGCAACAGGCGAACACACATGGACATGCGCCCACATTCGATTGTTATTGGCACTTCAGAAGGGACCAAAAATTCGTAGTGCACACATTCAACGCATCGAGGCTGGAAAACATAATCAGCCAGCACGATCAGCAGATTTGCTAGGTTAACGTCAACTGGCCGAAACACTATAAATCCACTTGACAGAATCTGATGTACCGCTCATCAGCCTTCGAAAAACTTTTGGAGCGGACTGACTGGCAAACAGCTCAATTGCGAAATCGTGCGGCTAAACAACTCAGCACGCGCTCACGTTATAGCGTTTTCTACCACTGTCATGTAGCTTCATAAGTATTACATATTATTCTTCTTTGTATGAACAGAGATAATGGAATATTTGCATAGTTGTGCATATCAAGCCCTGAAGGCTCAAACAGCCACCTGATCTGGGTATTGCTGTCTCTATGCGGTTACGGGGAAACCGCATGTGAAGAACACGAACTTACAGTTTCAATAAAATTCACTTTAATTTTCGGCTATCAGGGATAGCTAGCGGCCCTTTTTAGCTGCTTGCGTGGCCAAGTTGCCCCTGGAATAGATCACTTTAAGCGTGCAAGTAATGGCTTCTCAAAGCGAGCTCGCAACCTCTGAGTCCTCAGAAGCAATATCACTGCTCGGGGAAAACGGAGGTGCGCTGCAGACTCATTCTACTCGTCTTGGCGCACCCGTCGTGTTAACGTAAACGCAATCCCTAATACTCTTGCGCACGCGGGAAATCTAGAACTCTGCGTGCGCGCAGTCGCTGAAAGCATAGATATAGGTGATGTAAGAACTGAAACGCATTTTTGCTGCCCATTGACTTCGCCTATAGAAACCGTCAGTTTGTTAAGCTCCAAAAGTTCCAGCCGTCACAATGCTGGTCAGGGTATATGACGCAGCCAAGAGACTGCAATGTAAGAAGGTTCTGCGAACAAGTTGTTGAGATTGACCTGGCATAATTATATTCCCTCTAAAGAAGCGAAACCCCTTGCACGGCAGAAATTTCCCTCTTGTTGCGAAACATTTTCCATGCTAAGCTTCTCCTCAAGCTGCTGAAGCCACACGCTTAACTCTGCGTGTGGCTTGCGGGAGGTGTTCGTTCTGCAGCTGAAGTTGAAGCTCTCCCCGGAGCTACGAGCAACATAACTTCTGAACCGGATTCACCGGGATCCTTGAAAAAAGAATCGGTTGCGGAAAGCTTCAGGACGACAGAGCCGACAGAAGATGTAGCAACGAATTTACGCGCATCCGACTCACCACAGCCCACTGCCCTGAACGACAAGACATCCGAGGACGCCACGATATCCTGTGAGTCTGCTGAAGGATTCCAGGATAATGAGAGCCAAAACGAGGTTTTGGAAGTAACGCCTTCTGCTGATACCCATAGCATGCCGCAAGAAACAGACGCAGCGAAGGTACTTGCTGCTAATTTTGACTAACGCTCTCGGTGCATGTTGTACCGTTGAGTCCTAGAATTATTTTGAAGAGCAGGAAAGAGCCATGCATTCTTATGCAACTCTTGAAATACTTCAACGCTCCCCTCGTTGAAAAGCAGGGTCACTCCTCTCTCCTTTTCTGTGTGCACAGAGAGATTGCGTGTATATCCACTAGTGTGCACTGGACGTTCAGCATACGAGCGAGAGACTATCTCCTGTGCTTAGCGGGATTGTTGCGAGAGGTGCTTACCAACGCTGAGGCAGCAACTTGCCCCTCTATGCTTACAAGCCCTCCCTGACGGGATGGTGCCGTTGACTTGAGCCTAGCAGGCGGACGGCTTGGCAACGACCCAAAGTGAGTGCAGTTTGACCAAGGGCGACCCTAACGCGACGGATTCCAGCGCTGCAGCACCCGCGCCGAAGCGTCGGCGCATTTCTGCGTCGCAACGTTGTGGATTCTGCCACACTTGTAAGAATCCGAAGTTAAAGAAGGCGTGTCAAACGCTCAGAGATCAGGAGAATTCTCAGAAGTCTAATCCCGCGCCTTCTGCTGTTCCTGTCGCTGCCGCTCAACCTGTCGCAGTCGCGAAAAGTAGCAAGAGTCCCGCTGTATCTCCTGAAACTTGTGCTAGCAATCTGGATAAATACTTGGACGGAGATGGAGGCTTAAAGTGTGAACCAGAAAAGGTATGCTAGCGTACCTTCACAGCCGCGCGCGCGCGCGCTCTCTCCCTCTCATTCCTCCGGGTAACTTGAGCATGCAACCAGCACGTGTCCTCACGCACTCGGTTGCTGCCGAAAGTGTCAAGACCAAGGAAAAATTCAAAAGCATGTTTCTCGCCAAAACCACTTACTACAGAAGCCCTCCCTCCATACCTGCTAACCCCCGCGCGTCTTCTAATGAATGCCGAAAGAGAAAACATCAGCGTGATCGCTCAAATAGCTGCCTGAAATCCGGGGCCAGTGCGCGCTTGACACGCCAGCGCTGCGCATCGTGTATAACACGCTAGACACTACGTATGCCAGTTGCAAAGGTGTTTTTTTACACGCTACAGCAGCGCTTCGCGGCGCCTCGTTTAATGCCCTCTCATTCGCAGTTTCGTGCCGAAGTGTTACTTGCTTCGAACTAAGTTCAGTACTTTCAAGGAACAGTGCGCCAGCTGCGGCCTGTCTCGAGCTCGCAAGATCGGAATGCCGTTCTGTCTCTTTCTGGCGCGGGCTTGATACTTTTTCTAAAAGACGCGATCTTCTCGACGTCGTGAACATGTCTTCACGCTGATCCGATTTCCATTTGGCTACGGGAGTACCCTGGAGGCTTCAGCGGTGCATCAAGTGTCCGAGGGGCGGCTCAGGCGGCCTGAAGGTTTGAATCCAATCCGTATACGGTTTACAGGTCCCAGAAATGATGGCCTGGTTGTCCAATGTAAAATCACTCCGAGAACGATTCATTCTGTGTTCCGTCTTCGAGATAAGCAGCAAGCCGAGCCTTGGCGCGCTCATAGAAGGTAGGCCTTCCTGCGCAACCCCCGTCGCTCCGAAATACGCGAGTCCGCTGCAGAGACAGCACGCTAGCTCGATCTGCAGACGAAGGAACGAGTTGCCCCTCCTGAGTGAACTGCGCGGAGTTTTGAACGCTACGGTGCTCCAAACGGGTCGATGTGGTCGTGTGAACGCCCCGCTGGTGTGCGCATAAGAAGCGTGGTGTTCACGTGCATCTGAGCACGACACATCAAGCTGCTGGTTGGCACTCCGCCCAACCAGACCATTCAGTGCAGCAGATCCGCCTACTCAGACCACGCAGTGCAGCACATCCGCCGTGTTTCATATCTCCTGCTGCACCCCTTCAAGGCAAGTCCAGCCTAAACGGGCGATGATTTAAATCCCATCACCTGTTGCCTCGCAAACAGGTGGCGCGATGAAAGTGATGGAAACTTGGCTCTCTGAGGCGAAAGAAGCCAATGCCGAGAGGACTCTGTGTAAAGTGCTGAACACCCTCTCCAACTTTCCCGTGACGCTAGATTCCCTTCAGGTGAGGAATTCGACGGTGCACGGTGGGCCCTGGGATTCGCACCGCTGACCGTTTATTATGCGCCGTTGGCGTGCCATCTTTTTGGCGGGTATGCAGCATCCCGGTTGTAGCTCCTAGGTGCACGTTATTAGCCACCGTGCGCCAGTTGGAGAACCCGCTGCGTGTCGCTCTTTGTTGCTTTTTATGACCCGCCGTGATGGTGACATCACGCACGCTAAAACCCGCTTCAACACTTTATTGCGTGGTATACGCGGCTACGCAGATTGCTTTGCCACCTTCTCAGAATCCCGCCTGCAACTTCGTAGTAGGTATTTTGAGCCGCCGAGCCAGGCTTTTCGGCTGCGCACTGATAATCCTTCTGTGATACTCAAAAGCCGCCTTGCCGGTCTCGCTGCGCGCAGGATCCTCTGTATGTAACACTTCATTGCGTGTTCAAAGCCCCCGTGCCAGTTTTTCTGCGCACATCACAGTATACTTTTGTAACGCAGCATTGCATATTTTCAGCTGCCGTGCCGGTTTTCGTTGCACGCAGGATCCGGCTTGTAACGTAGCCAAGCTGGTGAGCACTCTGAAGAAGCACCACAACGCGGAGGTGCAGGTTGTTGCAAAGAGCATCATCCTCCAGTGGAGACAGCTGCTCGATAAGGGAATGCGTGTTGTGGCCAAGCCGCCACCTGTCTCCACCACGACCAATGGGCAGCCGGCTGCCAACCCCGCCGACTCCCCGGCTGCCGTGGCGGGCGAGCTACCTTCCACACCCACAGAGCTTACCGCGAAGCGGAAAAGGTGCGAGGAACCTGATGACGGGGTATTTTGGGTCAGTCACAGCTGTCGACCCTGCGACACAGATCTCGCTGGGTACGGGCCTGCGCTGTGAGGACATACTAGTCGGGCAATCAGATTCACGGGGGCATTTTTCGCGCCACTGCTAACAGACCGCCACCTCTGGCATCAACTGCCGCCCTTTGTTAACCTGTAGGAAGGAAGTGCCGGGACGGGATCGCACAGCTTTACAACAGGCCTCTCAAAGTTGATCACCTCCCTAGTCGCTCGGAGCCTCTCAGAGCCGGTCTTTGCGCGTGCTGTGAGCCACTCATGGAAGCACCCGAGCCACAGCTCCGAGCCTGCCTGAAGGCTCCACACCGCTGCCTGCCACTCTCGGCACAGCCTCACCATTCGAGTTTAGGTCGCTCTCTCGGAAGCTCTTTGAGGAGTTTGGGAGCTCTTTCTTCGATGGGCTATGGGGCGCCCTCTGAAAATCGTGCTGTGTGGCGCCCTCTGATCGGCGGGTACTCCGATCGGCGAGGTGTGGGGCGTGCTCCGATCGGCGAGTTACGGGGCGTGCTCCGAGCATCGAGTTGCGGGGCGTGCTCCGAGCATCGAGGTGCGGGGCGTGCTCCGAGCATCGAGTTGCGGGGCGCGATCGGCGAGGTGCGGGGTTGTGAGGTCCCCAAGGCGCAGTGTGTGAGCTGCAGGCCCTCGTGTCTTGCGGACCAGAGACAGTGGCCTGTTGTGAGTTTACAGGATCTCAACCTTGTGACGCAGGGAACAAGGTGCGGGACAACCCGGGACCTCTTCCAAGCAGCCGAAGACGGAGAGCGAGAGCAGCCAGCAAGTCCCTGCTTCATCCACGACAGCCCCTGCTATGGCGTCTGCTGTGGCACCCGCAGCAGCAACCGGGAAGCTGGCACCAGCAAAAGCGGAGACGGAGAAAGTGCGCCCAGCGGCTCCCAAGCTCACGGCTCTCCAGGATGACGACATGTTCAGCGGAGTAGCGGCGCCGGCGATCTCTTCTTCGGGGCCGCCGCCCAGGGGAAAGCTCTCTCTTGGCGAAGTTGTGCTAAAAAACCGGGGCGTGCAACCACTGCAGCCGGTGCGTATCTGGTGGGCCTCGCTTGTGTGGGCGATGTGTGGGGCCTCGCTTGTGTGCTTGGTGACCTGAACGGAACCGAGCTTTAAATAGAGCACTTGTGTGCTTGGTGACCTGAACGGAACCGAGCTTTAAATGGAGCACTTGTGTGCTTGGTGACCTGAACGGAACCGAGCTTTAAATAGAGCACTTGTGTGCTTGGTGACCTGAACGGAACCGAGCTTTAAATAGAGCACTTGTGTGCTTGGTGACCTGAACGGAACCGAGCTTTAAATAGAGCACTTGTGTGCTTGGTGACCTGAACGGAACCGAGCTTTAAATGGAGAGCTTCGCATAACGCGAGCCACGCTGCTGCCTGCCCCTCCACTATCACCCTCTCCACCGGGCTCATCCTCACTGCTGTCTGTTTGCCCCTGTTCGCATTCGCTCCCCAGTGGCGCTTTCTCCCGACTGATCACTTCCGGGCCCTCCACTTGGGCAATCTCCAAAGATCTCTCCCTACATTCTGACCTGCCTTTAGTTTAGCTGAGACATAATTTGTTGAGAAACCTAATTCGTTTTTCTGCCAAACTCTCTCCTGACATCGTCTCCTTCATCACGGTGGTTGACCAAAATATCCCAACAACACGACTTCTCCGATCTTCCGCTGAGATCCCACCTCGAACGCCTCGGCTTGCGAAGTCGCGCGATCTGGGCGACAGCTACTGCATTCCGCACCCACCGCTGCTCTGCACGTGAGCGCGCTCGAAGCTTCTCTCCGCACAGTCAGCCTGGTCTGGAGGGACACAGTGTGAGGTTGGAGGATGACCTTTCGCCCAAATACCCCTGGTGGAGGAGGCAGGGGCAAGTATGACGGTGATTGCGGTGTGGTCTCACAGAGGTCCACGGCGACAGCAGCCAAGAAGGCGACGATGGCCTCAGCCATTACTAAGCCAAAAGCGACCGCGCCGGACGCCGCAGAGGAGCTTCCTGGCGGCCGGGCGGAGGCGACCTCGGAGCCTTCAGACCAGAGTGCTGCGGCAGCCAAGTCTAAGGCGGCAACAACGGCAGCGGTGAATAAAACCCCCGCCACGGGGACCAGCAACCGTGCGGCGGAACTGATGATGATGATGGACACGTCGGGGGAGGGGCGCACGGTGGGCACTCCAGCAGGAGGGGATGGGGCTGGCAGCAGCACACCAGGCAGCGAGGGCGCTGGTGGCTCTTCAGTGGCGGTGGTTCCCCTGGAAGGAGTCCGCCGGCCGCTGGTGCGGATGTCGGCGGAGGCGCCAGCGCGCATCGGGGCCTCGGTGGAGGCCCCGGCGCGTATTGGGGGCAGGGCAGGCAGTCCTTGGATGGGGATGCAGCCCTTCCTGGCTGAGCTGGAGCTGGAGCGGCTGACGATCCTGAAGCAGGTGGCTCAGAAGCGGTCAGAGGAGACCATCCCGGTGTTTGTGCCCGGCGCCCGTATGCCCGGCGTCCGCAAGGGACCCGTGACGGCCAACGTGCACTGGCCGGATGATGAACAGCTGACGGCAGTGCGATGGTTCTTCCACACTCAGCCGGTGGCGGCGGTTAGGAGCGACCCCGAGGACCCCTCCGAGCCGCGCCAACAGGAGGCCGCCATACCCGCTGACGGCAGCGATGATGAGTCAGCACAGGCGCCGGACGATACGTGGGTGACGCCGGAGCTCATGCTTCCCGATCCAGCCTGGTGCGGGGATCCCTGCCGCACTGCCATTAAGTTTTTTGAATTCACAGATCTGACACGACTGTCGCGGTTCCCCCGTGACACCGTAGCCAATCAGACAGTAGGAAAGTCGAACTCGCAGATTCCTCTCGGCTTCGCCGTGAGAAATCCCCCAGGAAAAAACCCGCAAAAAATTCTCATGTCCTCGTCGAGCCTCGGGCTCATTTTTTGCAAGGCACAAATTCCTCCCCCGTACTTCCAAAATAATTCAGAAATGAATTTCTCAACTATTTACACGTGCACTCCATGCCGTGCAGAGTGGGCGGTGCCTGCGACCACACGTGTGAAATGCGGAGATCGCTGAGGGCAGAGTTCACAGTCAAATGCCAAATGGCTCAGTTTAGTCTGTGTATCGATTTGGGTCCGGTCTAAGCATGAAGTTGGGTGAAAATGAGAAAAAGTTAGCTCTCCGCTCTTTGAACTATACTTCTAAAAGTCGGTCCAGTATTCGAGAGGCTTGAGTGTCCGTGCGGGGCAAGCGCTGCCTGTGCTCGGTGCACGTGTGATGTTTGCCACCCATCCTCAAGCGCTGCGCTCCAGAAAGGTCGCAGTTCGGCTGCAACTCCACAGGTGCAGCGCACTGCGCGCACGCCCATCACCGGCGTTGCACATCCTCCGTGTGCTCACTGCGCGCGCCTCGCCACGTCACTCGTGAGTTTTTCTTGGGTGCTCTCCGGTGCAAGCCGGAAAGCGCGCCGCCTGAACCGGACGGGCGCTGGCTATATCTCATATTTCACAACGAGGGTGTGACTGGTGCACTGGTGGCGGTGTGCCGGGCTTCAGGAAGGTAGCATATGGTGAGATGAGCACGGAGAAGGCGGCGCAGCTTCAGCGCACGTCAGAGTGCAAAGGTGGGAGAGCCCGACCCTGCGCATGCTCGCCACTTCAACAGAACTTGGGAGGGGGGTGGATCAAAAGATCGTGGGGAGGGGTGGTGCAAAAGAACAGGGAGGGGCATGGTACAAAAGAACAGGGAGAGGGGTGGTTCAAAAGAACAGGGAGAGGGGTGGTTCAAAAGAACTTGGGGAGGGGTGGTGCAAGTGAACCGGGAGGGGAGGTTCAGAAGAACAGGGAGGGGCATGGTACAAAAGAACAGGGAGGGGGGGGTGCAAAAGAACTTGGGGAGGGGAGGTGCAGCAGAGCCGGGGGACAGTGCAGAGCCACCGAAGCACCCTGGGCCAGGGCCACTCTGAGGGTCAGGCGCAGCCCTTCCGACCACAGAGTCGAGCTCACTCGTTGGGGGGAGGGGGGCACTTCTGGCGCATGCAGAGACCACGTCCCCGAGTGATAAGATGGCGCCTGCATCACCTCTGGAGGAGCCGGCGTGCCTCGAGGTGCCGTCCACCGCGCAGCCTCCACTGATTCCAAGCCGGAACCCCCTCGAGGCGCACCAGAAGAGCCAGCTGCGGGTGGATCCCGCCACGTGGACGCCGCACGCCGCGCTGATGGTGGGCAACGCCGCCCTCAGCCCAGCGCACCAGTTGCAACCGCAGCAGCAGCAGCAGCAGAAGCAGCCGCCGCCGCAGCAAGAGGCCGCCGCAGGGGGTGAGTTGATTGGGGCGGAGGCCTCCGAGGCCTTGCAAGCCCTCGGTCTACCTCTGCAACAGCCCACGCCAAAACCGGAGCATCTCCGAGGGGCGGCTCATGCCCACCCGGCAGGCGCGGAGGCGAATCCCGGCAGGGCTGTCTCCCCGGCAGCCCGGAGCGCGGGGGCGCCTGGCACCGGCGTGGAAGCGCAAGGGGAGCCGCTGCAGGGGGGGCACTCGGCAGTGGTGGATGTGGCATACTCGGTGGCGTCGCAGATGATGAACGCGGACTCGGGCCGCCTCCAGGAGCTGCTGCAAACCCCAGGGCTAATTGAGACCCTGTTTGTGGGGTACCAAGTCGCTTCCTCGGTGAGTGCGGAGCTGTCGTGTCTTGTTCTTTCAGGCCCCTCGCCTGGTGCAGAGGCTGCTGACCTCAGGAGGGCCCATGCTGCGGAGTTCCCCCTTGGAGAGCCGTGCAACTGCCTCCCGCTAACTGATTTCAAGCACGCTCCCTGTGACAGTAAGTTGGGGACGAGAGGCCGCGCTGGTGAGGGCGGGCTGCATGGGATGGGGGACGAAGGGAGAGGTGCATAGGATGGGGGACGAAGGGAGAGGGAGTTGATTTGAATTGTGTAATGAAGGGGTGGACTGGTGCGGGCACGTGCAGGCGGATGGCATGCCAAGCCAGGCTCAGGCGCAGCCAGCTTCTGCGCCTCCGTCAGCTTCTGCGCCTCCGCAGGTTGCAGCGCTGCAGAAGCCGCCCCCACAGCCGCCTTACCAGCATCCTCACCAGCCGCCGCAGCACCAGCCGCCGCCGCAGCACCAGCCGCCGCCGCAGCACCAGCCGCCGCAGCAGCACCAGCCGCAGCACCAGCCGCCGCCGCAGCACCAGCCGCAGCAAGCACAGCAGCAGCAAATACCGAAACAGCAGCAAGCACAGCAGCAGCAACCGCACCTGAACCACCAACCACAGCCGCAGCCGCAGCAGCCACAGCAGTCGCAGCAGCAAGTCCAGCCACAGCTGATGCAGTCGCAGCTGGAACTGAATCCTAATAACCTGGCTCAGCCCCGCCACTCCCTGCACCAGCAGCAGTTCCCTCAGCAGCCGACCTCACTGGCGCCGGCTCGGCCTCACCACCCGCAGTACCCATCCGCGCCGCAGAGAGTGGCAGGGGGCAGAGGCATGGAGGGCATGGGCAAGCATCCGCAGCACCGTGGTGGCAGGAGCGAGGTTTCGGAACGGGAGATGGGCTACCGGTCTTCGCGGGAAGGCCCACTGGATGGTGGAGCAGCGCCTCATGGGCGCGGAGGGTACGACGTGCACCCTGCGCGGATGGCGGTGGAGCGTGGCCCGAGTGGGTGGGATGGGGGCAGGGAGAATGGCGGAAGGCCGGGAGGATATGATGATTATGAGTATGACCCGAGAGATGAGTATGACAAGAGAGATGAGTATGGCCCGAGAGATGAGTATGGCATGCCGTATGATGAGTATGAGCACGAGAGCATGCATGGGGGGCAGGCTGGGGGCGGGGGAGGCAGTCGGGGTCGCCCTGGGCCTCAAGTGCTGCTAGCGCCCGCGCCCTTGATGCACCCAGGGAGGGGTGGTAAGGGGGGGTCGAGCGGGTTGCACGAGGGCAAGGGAAAGGGAGGAGGTTTCAAGGGCAGCAGCAAAGGAAAAGGGGATGGCAAAGGGAAAGGCAACGGCAAAGGGTGGCAGGGGGAGATGGAGAGTCTGAGCAGTAAGGGTGGAAAGGGGAGTGGGAAGGACGGGGGCATGAGTAAAGGGGGGATGAAAGGAGGTTCAGTCAAGGGAGGGGGGAAAGGTAAAGGGGGGGGCAGCTCACGAATATGCAATTTCTTCAATACGTCAAGGGTGAGCGCCTTCCCTGAGTGTTCCTGGCCCGTTCTCTCCTGCTCGATGCCCATGCAGCCCTTGAGGGAACCTGCAATGCACGACCCTTGCCCCCATTCTCCACCTCCGTCCATTTGTATTCTTTGCCACTGGAGGCAGCGCTGTTGGTCCTCGGCTAGATGTCACTCTTTGCTTGGAGGAGATGCGGGAATACGCGGACGCATGGCCACATCAAAAGGATGGAAGTGTAATGCCTTGCTTTGCACGACACGACACAACACAACCAGGCAGACATGCCATGACACGACACGGCACAACCAGGCACGACACGGCACGACGCGAGACGCCACGGCCCCGGCCCCGGCCCGACACGGCACGACGCGACACGACACACGACGTGCCGCAAACCCTGAAGTGCTCAGGTAGAGTCGAACAGTACTTCCTGAAGGTGGGCTGGGTGCAGCTTGCGATGTCTGAGGGGCTTTGGGGATTCCGTGGTTGAGGCGGTGGGGGGGGAGAGGATTTGGCTCAGGGCTGCCGAAATGGGAACTCCTGCAATTTCTTGCATGAACGTGTCGAAGGCATGAGGGACGAAGAGTGGGACCGGGACTGGCGGTAGCTGCCTGCACAATGGAATTACAGGTTTCTGATAGTCTAGGATACATGATGCTGATCGGATGGTGGGAGTCAAAAACAAATATTGAGTGAGGGAGGGCACGATCCTTCAAGTTCCATGCCTCCGAGTTTGTGTGCTGGGTTGCGCATTATGTAGTCCCATGAACTGGAGGGAATGAACTGCCCCTGTCCCTGGTTCAGCGAAGCCGATCAAGAGTTCAGCTGAGATTTTTGAGCACTTCTGGTGCAACGAATAGTGCACCATTAGTGAAGCCCTGGGCTGGTCTGTATTCCTATTTTCAAGTGTATATATTCAAACAAAGGACATCGATATGAAATCCCGGCGCAATGTGCTGCACATTTGGCTTGCTGCCGAGATAGCTAATCAGGTTTACAAGATGCATTGCGTAGATTGCAGGCATATAAGGTCCCACTTTACCACATGATGAAAACAGCTTATGCACCCCCGGCCTGTCTACTGTAAACTGATTTCACCATAATGATTTAACCTGTAGAGTATGTTCCATCTGTCAGCGTATGGCAATGCGTATACTTGCAGGAGAGCGCATATCATATTGCTTGCTCGGGCTTAAGAGTTTCAGTAAAGTACAAAATAGTGAAAGTTAGCAGACGACGAAATGCATATACATGCGGACAAGCAGCGAATGCCCGTACGGTCACCGTGTTCGTGCGTCCCACAATTTAACTGTGCAGGAGAAAAAAAGCTGCTGGCACATCTGAAAACAGGCCAAGCGTAAAATCGGAATCCTGAACAAAACACTAATCGATCCTCAGCAGAGATGTTGGAAACATATCCCAATCCGTCGAGCAGTGGGAACGCCCCACCGGCCTCCAGGAATCTCTGCACATTCTAAACCGAGCCTGCTCGAAAAAATCAGAAATCAGGCACAAATCAAAGGGATGTGAGGCGAAAGCAATACCCCCCCCTCCCCTGTCACGCAGGTTCTGCGCAGGCACACACCATGCACTTTCCCACACGCATTGCATTGTAAAAACGGAAATAAGTCCGCCAAAACAAATACAAAGGGCTCAGGACAGTAGGTGATGAAAACAGCGCGCCGCAAAAGACTCAGACTTCAATAGTAAGCGGTTCAGCTTAACAATTCGCGATATTATGGCATGACACATATCGTATCTCGATTGAACGAAGATATCTTCAATCGTGAATTCGCAATCGTTTCGACAAATTCATAATTGGAAATTCCGCATATCTTCGTGGTAAAATATGGAATTGTTAATCGTGTCTCTCATTGTCGGTTACGAACGATCGGTCGATACAATCCTGTGTAGGACTGCTGAGATCGGCAAAACTGTTAGAGAAGTTTTGCGACAAATTCACAATTGAAAATTCCGCATATCCTCGTGGTAAAATATGGAATTGTTACCCGTGTCACTCATTGTCGGTTACGAACGATCGGTCGATACAATCCTGTGTAGGACTGCCGAGATCGGTAACACTGTTAGAGAAGTTTTGCGACAAATTCATAATTGGAAATTCCGCATATCTTCGTGGTCTAATTTTGAATGGATAAACGTGTCTCTCATTGTCGGTTACGAACGATCGGTCGATGCAATCCTACGTAGGACTGCTGAGATCGGTAAAACCGTTAGATTAAACGCGGGAGCTTTTGCCCAAGACGCACACCTCTGGCCTTGGAGCATCGATCGCATTTAGAATTTTTGTGTCAAAAATTGCAATTGGTTATTCTGCGTATGACCCATATTCGTGGTATCTCTCAGATGCTATCGTATCATGATTGGCCGGTAAAGCGCGAGCGCTCGACACAATCCGGGGTAGGACACCCCTAGGACTGCTGACATCGGCAGGAAAATGTTGGAAATTTTCCAACGCCATCATTTTTGAGGGACAGCTCCCGCGGTGTGGCCTGTCGATGTCACCCCCCCAGAAACCTGTTTCGCTTTTAAGGGGAACGAAATGAAAAACAGCATATTTTTGAAAAAGCTGCGAAGCGTCGTTAATATAAACGAATCTTTTTGCGACACGACAAATGAAAAGACCTCGCGACACAAGTGGGAGGCTACCTTGAAGGTATGTTAAATAACATTTCGTGAACACGTCTTTAACACGTTAATTAACACATGTTATGTATGCGTCGAGGACGTCTTGAAATATTTCATGACAATGCTTTTAACACGTCTACAATACGTCTATGATACGGTTGTGTTAGGACGTGTTGAAGGCATGTTGCAAACACCGTTACACGTCTTGCCCGTTTAACACGCCATGGCCCCTCTACTGGCTCCGAAGCCCCCAAATACCAACTTTCGCGATACGCGTCCAAATACCGTGAAAATTTCAGAGCATACCATTAGACCCTTCCGTAGATGATACCAAATGATAGTGGGCGGTTCTGACATCATTTGGGTGCCACTGCTAGCATGCTCACTTTCAACGCACTGCAGCGTGGACAGTGTTATAGACGTGTTGAGATTCTGTTTAACACGTCATGTCATTACAAAATATCCGTAAGATGCTTGCAACACGTCTATAACACGCGTGTTAGACAGTGCTAGGAACGTAGGGCGGTTTGGAGACTTCAGTGGCGTCCCCGAAGTAGTCGTCCCCAAGCTGATGCTGTCGAATGGCATTGCTTGGCCCACTTGCGGTGTCTACCCTTGGCGTAGATCCTGTTGACGATCGGATGGCCTTGTCCTCCCCGCCGTAATTTGTCCTCGCGGCCTTGGTCGCGTCATCGTCCCCAGCGTTCTGTGCCGCTGGCGGTACTGGCACCGGAGGCGTGCGACACGTGGGCGAATCACGCACCGCATCTAGAAGCCTGATGGAGGCGTCCAAGCCAGACTCCTGCAAAACTTACGTCGCGCTGTTATATATATATATTGTATCCATTCTTAACATGCCCAAATAGTGAGTCTGTGCTAGGCGGGGTGCGGTCTGGTCGTAAGATTCGGAATGATTCGTAGTCGCAGCAACCGCCAGATGAAGCCATACGCGAAACGGCGTGGTGAAGGCGGAATTCTTGATGTCGACGTCAACTAGTATAACGGTTCTGCTCGGTGTCGGGGTCATGCGATCTGACAATCGGTTCCGAGGAGGGGCCTCATCAAACAAATAATAAATGCGTCGCAGCACCACCCGCGAAACGCGGCACATTGCACGTCGCTGTTTAACATAACTCCCGTGTGGAGACCGAACGCACCCTCAAACGTACCACTTACTCAACCTGCGTTGTCTAGGCAATCATGGCCAAACTCAGTAGTGGATTAAACCGTGGATGGGTCCAGCACCTAGCAGGATACGTCCGGTATATCCCTCGGAAGTGAATATCAAATATCAGAGTGTAGCAGTTTCGAACGGATAACTTGATATATTGAATTAACGAAATATATATGTTTACTTGAAACCGAAAACCCGCTCGGCTCGAACTCTTACTCTGCGGCCACTACCTCTGGACGGATTTCTAAACCTATGGTTAGGGGCCTGCCTGACAGGGCTGCCCGCTTTCAGCATTATATGCCGTATACGGGGAGGTTTTTAAGCGATTCTGCTTATCGCTTTTTTTAAATAAAAACATGAGTATTATTGCGGAAGTGCATATATAATATAAATAACAAATGCATAAATCGCGTACAGGTTGGCCCGCTAAAACTACTGCATCGGAAATCGGGCCATATCTCATCATGGCGTTAAGTTATCAGAATCTTCTCCCATAAGCTGCATGCGCAGCTCGAGTAGATATATCGACATGAAATGGCTCCCGAAAGGGAACCGACTTTGGGAGCGACGGAGCGATGAGGCGAGGGGTAGAAACTATTTCCTTCAAAATCGCCCCCCTTCGACACCATACATATAATGGACAGCCCCCTCTCCCAAACTTACTTTTTGTCGGATTGTCGGTGCCTGATTTGGGTGCCACTAGTGACTCGGGACGCACCGTAATTATTTCCGATTTATTAGATGATCCCCGAATTGATTATGCACTAATGTAGTTTTGCGTTACACGTGGTGACGTGTGCGTGGGTGTAACACTTTGACAAAATGTTTTTGTGTAGGCTAGACCGCGCGCTTCTAGGCATATTTCAGGGTTGCATGTGCAATAAGGTCTTGTCAACATGCATGTAACAAAATTTAGATCAAGTCCGATGGGCAGAATACGCGCCGTGACCCTAGTACGCGTAACACGATTCGTGCGTGGAATACGTACAAGTTGCACGTTTCCGTGCGGTGATGCACGCGTGTGTGGGGGGCTCGAATCGAATTGTGGTGGGGCAATTATAACTATGCGTGGGCCCTGCACCCTTCCACCAAGTGCCATTAGGATCACACCCTGCAGCTTGATGCAACGCTAAAGTGACTCGCGAACACCGAAACGATGTACTAGTTTTAACGGGCCAACCTGTATATTAAGAAACAATTCCTTCTACAAAAAAACAGCTAGGAATGGTTGAAAAATCTTATTTTAACAAACAATTCCTTGGGACCTAAACCATTTAAAAAGACTTCGTTGATGCCTAAAATATTTCATAAATCAATAATGTAAACACGGTATCGAGATTTATGCTATGATCAAATATCCAAATACCAGCATCACAAATATCAACATCTAAACAGAGGGTCGTCTGCATTTGCCACAGATACGATGATTGCAGTGGCTCAGTTTTGCTTGCAAGATCACAACATCACATGTAGGGCATTGTATCCTTATACAATCAGGGGTAGAACTTCATAGGTTCAAGAGCTTCAATGACAAGCATATAACGCATCCCGCACATCTTCACAGTGGGGGGGCACCAATATGCAGGACATATAAAGACTATACGCACCCACCTCCCCTTTGCCCTATTTCCTAGTTTTTCTCTTTTTCTTGTGGTTCGATTGGCATAAATTTTGGCCGTTGAGATGAAGGATCCATTTCCACACGCAACCCTGCCATGCAACCCCAATGACCGATGTGCTCATTACCGATGGAAAGAACATGCCGCCACTGTGTGAGGCAAACCGATCGAGATCATCGCAAATATTGCACTCCAGGTTGCATGGTTAGATGCAAGCAAAGAGCGGCAATGCCGATGGCTCACCTTGGGCCTGCAGGTTTGCATTGTCTTGCACTCCAACTGCCTCCATCTTCCTGCATACAGCCACGCCGATGTGCTCCGATTCTATCATACTGTCCAGGTGGAATCTCGGGAGTAGCTAAAACTCAGATGCCAGGAGCAGCGGGAGGGGATGCTTGAGCTCCATGCGAGACTTTTTCAAGCCAAGCAAATTATATTTTTGGTCTGCCGTGCACTTACTGGACCCACAACATACAAGGCCTATGAGCGGGCTACAAGCGGTCTCAGGGGTTGCCTAGTGTGCGCGCCTTCACCTAGACGGGTGGGCCGCGCGGTGACCTCTAAAATGCCTTCACCTAGACGAGTGGGCCGCGCGGTGACCTCTAAAATGCCTTCACCTAGACGGGTGGGCCGCGCGGTGACCTCTAAAATACCTTCACCTAGACAGGTGGGCCGCGCGGTGACCTCTAAAATGCCTTCACCTAGACGGGTGGGCCGCGCGGTGACCTCTAAAATGCCTTCACCTAGGCAGAGTGGGCCGCGCGACCTCTAAAAATGCCTTCACCTGGACGGGTGGGCCGCGCGGTGACACTCTAAAAATGCCTTCACCTAGACGGGTGGGCCGCGGTGACCTCTAAAATGCCTTCACCTAGGCAGGTGGGCCGCGCGGTGACCTCTAAAATGCCTTCACCTAGGCGGGTGGGCCGCGCGGTGACCTCTAAAATGCCTTCACCTAGACGGGTGGGCCGCGGTGACCTCTAAAATGCCTTCACCTAGACGGGTGGGCCGCGGTGACCTCTAAAATACCTTCACCTAGACGGGTGGGCCGCGCGGTGACCTCTAAAATGCCTTCACCTAGACGGGTGGGCCGCGCGGTGACCTCTAAAATGCCTTCACCTAGACGGGTGGGCCGCGCGGTGACCTCTAAAATGCCTTCACCTAGACGGGTGGGCCGCGCGGTGACCTCTAAACACGTTACAAGGAAAGGCACACCTTATTCTCTAAAGAAGCCATGCTTTAACCCCTACTAGAAACCTGCCCACACTATGTTTTTATATACACCCTGCCCACACTATGTAAAGATGGCGTGGCCCAGGTGCACTGCCACATTGCAGCCCCTCCTACCCTCGTCGTAGGGTAGTGGTGGAGCGAGAGCACAACGGCATAACGACACAACGTGGGTATCAAATCCAAGCGCTGACGTGGCAACATACCGAATCATCTCTTGCACCGCCGGGCTGCCTTCACACAGATTCCTCAAGCCTGCAGCCATATCCCCAAAATTCACCTTCAACCAATGCAAAAGCAGCGAAAGGGAATGAAAAGCAAACCAACCAGGGGGGGGGGATCAGCAAGGGGG